>JAJOOO010001820.1:0-30992 GCA_029582685.1 Solanum piurae
ATGAAAATAATGTTGAATTACAACCTCCTTATATAGGGAGAGAATTGTAGAGTCCTAAGTTAACTATACTTAGAGTCCTACTACAATATCTATTACTACTATAATAATAATAATAATAATAATAATAATAATAATAATAATAATAATACAATTATAAATAATCTAATCCTAATCGTAATATAATCCCAATCATAATATAATTCTAGTCGTAATATAATCCTAATTATAATATAATCCTAATTAATATAAATAGTCTAATCCTAGTGCGACTCTAATTCTACAGCAGTGCTGTAAACTCGTCAGTCAGCTTCGTTGGACCTGTTCCTTTGACATGTTTCAATCGCCAGCTTCCTTCTTCATCAACACTTGATGTAGACACGTCAATCAGCTTCGTTGGACCTGTTCCTTTTAGATGTTTCAATCGTCAGCTTTCTTCTTCTTCAACAGTTTTAGGGTTCCAATTCATCTATTATGTTTTTGTATTGTTAAATATTATAATTTCCTTGTATAATTGTATGCTTATGAGTAAAATTTGGTTTTGTTGCCTCTGTTTTCCTGTTGTTGTCTCTGTTTGGATGTTGTTGCCTCTGTTTTACTGTTGTTGCATATGTTTTGTTGTTGTTGCCTTGTACAATATATTGATTATTATTGTGGTTATATGTTAACACTATGGCTACTAAGTACCTCAATTTAAAGTTTAAATTTGGGGGTATCTTGGTGAGTGAGGTGGGTCCAGTATATGTTGGTGGTAGGACTGAATATGTAAAGAATGTGGAATTGAAAAATGACATGGACATTTGTAACATTACGTTATTTATGCATGATGGGGACACAATAGATATTTATGTGTGTCATGACACTATTCTGGAGGATGTGGATCCCACTGAAGGTCAAATTAGTCAATCTTTAAGTCAAGTGGGTGAGTCTTTTAATGCACATGGGGAATTTGATGGTTCTTTAACTGCACAAAAAAAAAAGATCTAGGGTTAGGTTCCTCTTCTTTCTTTCCATCTAGTGAAAGAGCTGAGAATGATGGGGTTGCAGGTGTCCAACAAGAAACTGATAATGGTTATTCTTCAATAGATTAGATTGATACTGAAGAAGAAGTTGAACTTACTGTCTAACAAGGAACTGAACCTTCTATTCAAGAAGAAGTTGAACCAAGTGCCCAAGAAAATGCGGAGAAAGATATAGATAGCGATTCTATTTGTTCTGATCAGTCTATTGACTATGGAAGTGATGTGCATGAGGAGTTGAGGATTGTTAAGGAAGATGTGAGAAAGTTTAGAGAAAGGAGGAGGAGAAGGAAGAAGGAAAAAACAAAAGATTTGTTTAGGTGAAGTTAGACTTGATGAAGAGTATGAAGATATTGAAAAAGGCAAAAAAAAATAAAGGGTAAGCTAACAGAGGATGAGTCATACTATGACAGTTCTGATTGTGATAGTTTTCAAAGTGATGAAGAAGAACTTGTTTTTGATGATGAACTTGAAAAAGAGAGTTTAAAGGGGAGAAAGAAGAATAATAGAGTGATATATGATTCTACTTATAATGTTGTAATATGACAGTGTGGTTTGATTTTTGAAAGTGTAAAGGAATTTAGAGAGGCAATTACAAAATATGCTATAAAAAAGGAGTTGAGTTAGACAAATAAGTGAATGAGAGTACTAGAGTAAGAGTCAAGTGTAAAAATGATTGTCCATGGCTGTTGTATACAAGCAAGGAAGGAAGGAGTGAAAACTTCACTATCAAGATGTACCAGGACCATCAATAATATTTTATGTAATTAATTTTTTTTATGTAAGTATCTAAAATATAAGATTATTTCTCAACCTAGTATAAAAGGATGGAAAATGCAAGATTTGGTGAGGAAAGAGTTGAAAGGCAGTTTGTTTAAAAACAAGAAAAATTATTTTAAAGAAAATTATGGGGGATCATGTGACAGAATTTAACAGAATCCTAGACTACAAGGATATGTTACTCCAAACAAATCCTGGTAGCACTTGTGTTGTGAAGCTTACAGATTCAAAATCAGAAAATGAGATGAAACAGTTTCACTCCTTTTATATATGTTTTGATGCTATGAAAAAAGAGTTTCCAATAAGGATACAAAAGATGTATAGGGCTGGATGGGTGTTTTCTAAAAGAAATTTGTAAGGGTCAACTTTTGGTAGCTATTGCTAAGAATGCAAATAACCCAATGTATCCAATATCATATGCAGTAATTGGTACTGAAAGCAAGTTGGCATGAAAATGGTTCATGACCATTCTGCAAGATGATCTTAATCTAGGAAATGGTTCCCAGATCACTATCATTAGTAATATGCAAAAGGTAACTAAATTTCTTTTTTTTGTTTGTCTTTAATTTAATTTGATCAAAATTTAACTATCTTTATTATTTTGTTTTGCAACTACATGGACTAATAGGTGTTGCAGATGAAGTATTTCCAGAATGTGTGCTAGACACATATTAGCAAATTGATCACAAAACTGGAGAGACATAGAGAGAAGGAAGAAATTTTGGGCTTGTTCTAGATCCACTTTTGAGGCACAATTTAAGTACAATATAAATGCTCTATCCAAGCTGAGAACAAATATAGTTGAAGCCCTTATCAAATACAACAAGGAGAAATGGTGCAAAGTTTTTTTTCAAACTTTTTCAAAATGTGATAGTATAGATAATAACATGGCAAAGAGTTTCAATGCTTGGATCTTGAAACCTAGGAACAAGACTATTGTAACTATGTTGGAAGAAATTAAAGTTAAGTGATGAGTAGGGTGAGTAAGTCAAGAGCATTTGCTGAAACATGGACAAATGGAATATCTCCAATGGCAATGATGATATTCAATACCAATGTAATAAGATCAATGCATTGCAACATTGAATGGAACAGTGATGATGAATTTGAAGCGTTAGAAGGGATATACAAGCATACTGTGAACTTGGGTCAAAAGAAATGTAGTTGCAGATCTTGGGAATTAAAAGGTATCCCATGTGCACATGGGATAGCAGCAATGAACCACTTGAACATGGATGCATCACAAGCAATTTCAAGCTGGTATAGAAAAAAAGCATATCTGAAGACATATTCTCATTTCATTCAACCAGTCCCAAACATGAAAATGTGGCCTGAAAGTAGAAATCCAATAGTTGAACCACCTGAGGCAAGAAAAATGCATGGTATGCCACCAAAGAACAGAAGAAGAGAAATTGGTGAAGTGAGAAAAGCTGAAAAGTTGCCAAGATTGGGGATAGTAATGACATGTTCCATTTGCAGAAGAGCAAATCATAACAAGAGAAATTGTCCAGAAAACCCTAAACCTAAGTCTACACCAACACCCACTCAAGAGGTATATTCACATTAATTTGCTTTTATAAATTAGATTAGGTTACTTATTAATTTAATCTCTTATTTATTTTTTCTACTCACATTAGTCTTCCACTGAGAAAAAGAGAGGTAGAGGTCAATATGAAAGAGCAAGCAACAATAACACTGGTACAAGAAGATGTGCAAGAAATGGTTACAAGAAGAAGTCAAAAGTTGTGGAACAAGGTGTATTTGTTGTTGATACTGGATATACATGTATTAATGTAAGTGTCTTATAAAACTGTAAAAATTATATTTTTAAATGTGAGTCTCAAAATAACTAGGTTGTTAATATTTCAGCAATGATTGTCTAGCAGTATAAAGGTTAATACTGGTGTGGTGAATTCTACGCATGTGACATGTGATATTGATTTTAAACCTACCAAGAAACTGAAGTGGAAAGGCAAACAGACCATGACTCAAAGAGAACTTCAAGTCCAAAGTGTTATGCGCCGTATTCAAACCAGATCAAAAGTTGTTGGAATTCAAACAAGGGCACAAGCCAAGAAAAAATTTTCCTCAAAGAAAACTTCTTAGTTTAATGTGTGTTGGTGCTTTGGTGGTTGTGTGGTTGTAACAACCAAACTTAAATTAGTGATTGTTTTTTATTTTAGTGCTTGTGTGGTTGTTTAATCAAAAACTTAAAATAGTGGTTGTTTTGTGTTTTGGTGCTTGTGTGGTTGTTCAACCAAACTTAAAGTAGTGATTGTTTTGTGTTATTGTGGTTGTTGGTTGAAACAATGAAACACTATGATATGTGTGTTTAATGATCAAGAAAGCACTAGTCATGTTATGCCTTTATATTATTATTTTGTGTTTTGTTATCTTATTAACTATTCCATGTAACTGTAGTTTTATTAAAAAAGAACAAGTCAATTGAACATACACAAAGATATAGCTTTAATCAGCAGAAACATACATCACTAAAACACCAAACCAAACCCTAGAACTAAAAGACCTTGCGTTAATAACAATTACATTCACAAAAAAAAATTCAACGACACACTAAATAAAAGAACAATATCACATTACATATCAAACTAATGCTCAAAATCAGTTTTAACATCCATCTACACTTCAGCTATTTTCTTGTTTGTTGGTCTTCTTCAACAGACCTAAAATCACAGTATTCGTTTGGCTAGGAAATTCTGAATCATACCAATTGAAAAGCTTACAAGGATTTCGAAATAAAGAATGCATTTCGTAAAATCAAAGTTAAAAAAATTACATAATAAGAAATTGGCAAATTAAAAGCAAAAAAATATGAAACAATACATATCCCTAGTGTCTACAACCGAGAAATCTACGTCCGGAATTGTCATTTGTCCATGAAATTTTCAGAATTGGAGGAGTCCCACATAAACAAACAAGTCTCCTATTATAATTCATGAATTTAGCAATTGTAATTAAAACGAAAAAGAGAGAAAAAATCTGAAATTTGAAAAGGGATTAGGGAGAATAAATAGTTAGAGAATAGAGAGAGAAAGTTCTGAAAAGATGCCAAAAATTAAAGAAAAATGAAGATTTTACGGTTTTTTTACCGTTGTAGCTCTATGATGTGGAAAAAATTTACTTCCTCACGCGCGGCTAAAGTTTGTTGTCAATTTCTACGTCAGGTGGACAATAAAGGTATATGCGAGGAAGGAATAAACAAATTTAAGATAATTAAAACAGAATATAATTTAGATGTACACGAAATAAAAAACTTCAATTTCAGGGTAATGAACCCTTTGCCCAAAATACAACAAACAAAATTGAGTATGATTTGACACTAATCAAACCTCGATAAGTGAGTTATTGTTATGATGTCACTCAATTTTACTAAATTTGGCACCTTCACCGAATCAAAACGGTTGGCCATTAATGGAGGATCACTCTTACTTATGCTTTACTGTATAAGCGGTCATTTCTTCTCTACCTCAATCTCCGGCGACCTCGTCGCGAATCTCTTTTTCAGGCGATATTCAGTTGTAAGTTCTTCTATCTCAATTCGGTCGTCTGTTTCTTATATCAAAACAAACCCTAACCCCTTTCCTCGTAATTCTAATAGAGGAATACGAATTGTCACATCATTTGCTACGTTCCGTAATAAACAAAGCTGTTTAACAATTTTGCAAAGTCAAAAATGTTTTGAAACCAAAATCGTGCTTTGAAGTTGTTATGCTGCAATACTCTGTTTATTAGTGTGTTAATTACTTCCTCCGTCCTATTTTATATGATGTGATAAACGCCTGTGTGAGTGTAAATCGTTTCATTAGGGATAAAATGAGTGTTTTGAAGTTAAAATTGTTAATTAAATTTAGAAATGTGTTTTTTTTTTTTTGGAACGGACTAAAATTGGGATAGGGAGATTGTTAAAATTCTCACTGTTTTGAGGCTAACGAAGTAAACTTTATTTGCTGAATTGTTGGTTTTCAGCTATTGTGCTGCAGTGGTGTTGATAAGATAGAGTGAGTGATTCATTGAGGTGATTGTTCATCATGGATTGTAACTGCTTTGATCCACTAATGCCTGCCGATGAGTTGTTAATGAAGTATCAGTACATTTCTGATTTTTTCATAGCAATTGCTTATTTCTCCATCCCAATCGAGCTGGTGTACTTTGTCCAGAAATCAGCTGTTTTTCCATATCGATGGGTGCTCGTGCAGTTTGGTGCCTTCATAGTTCTTTGTGGAGCAACACACCTTATCAATTTGTGGACTTCTACTCCTCATACAAGGACTGTGGCAATGGTGATGACTACCGCAAAGTTTTCCACTGCTGCGGTATCATGTGCAACTGCTGTCATGCTTGTGCACATTATTCCGGATTTATTAAGTGTCAAAACAAGGGAGCTATTCTTGAAAAACAAAGCAGCAGAACTTGATCGTGAAATGGGTCTTATTCGGACACAGGAGGAGACGGGTAGATATGTTAGAATGCTAACACATGAAATCAGAAGTACTCTGGATAGACATACTATTTTGAAAACTACACTTGTTGAACTTGGAAGAGCAATTCAACTGGAAGAGTGTGCTCTGTGGATGCCGACTCGAACTGGAGTGGAACTTCAACTTTCTTACACTTTACATCATCAAAATCCAGTTGGATTTACAGTACCTATACAACTCCCTGTAATTAATCAAGTTTTCAGTGCAAATCGTGCTGTTAAAATTTCACCAAATTCTCCCGTTGCAAGACTTCGACCTGCCCGGAAGTACATGCCAGGTGAGGTGGTTGCTGTTAGGGTCCCACTTCTGCATCTCTCAAATTTTCAGACTAATGATTGGCCTGAACTCTTGCCGAAGAGCTATGCTTTGATGGTTCTGATGCTTCCTTCAAATAGTGCAAGACAATGGCATGTCCATGAATTGGAGCTTGTTGATGTGGTAGCCGATCAGGTTTGAATTTTTGACATGTGACACAATCTGATAACTTCACTTTTTTACCACAATGATTTTCAACTACTAGATATTACTTGATCATTATAAGTGAAGCTACAGAACCACTCTGAATGAGACAATTATATCGATGCAGTCTCATCTGCACTGATTATAACAACACCAACAACATACCCAGTGTATTCCCACAAAGTGCGGTTGGGGGAGGATAGAGTGTACGATCTTACCCCTACCTTATAGGTAGAAAGGCTGTTTCCGATAGATCCTCGGCTCAAGCAAAAACAGTCAAGAAAAAGAACGGAAGTGAAAGCATGACAAAGCATTCTGAACAGTGACTATAACAAAATAATTCAATAATCAAAGTACAAGAAACAATAGATAGTAACAGACATTGAAGTACAAGAAATTTCATCTGCGCTGCGCTGATTATCTTCATACATGTTATTCCTCTTGATTCACATTGTTTGATAAATGCTTGGACTGAATTTTCAATCTGAGGTCTATGAGGCTTTTAAGCAAAAAGCACAAATATAGGGAGGACAATAGTTAAGAAGTAAAACACTCAAGAATAATAACTACTAACAGAAAAAACAATTATATGAGTAAGGAATTGGAAAAAATACAATAAAAATCAATTGTATGAGTAAGGGATTGAAACAAATGCAAACCAAGTGAACATTTACCTCCATGAGGTAGTGGTAAGGTTTGCGTACACTCTACCCTCCCTAGACCCCACTTGGTGGGATTTCACTAGGTATGTTGTTGTAAGTGAAACATTTATTGTTTAGTGTCGCCTTCTTCTAGGAAGAGTTTATTGGTGATGAAATTCACACTGTAACTCCTTGTTGCATATGCATTGTTTGATTTAAGAAAGCCAAAGCACTCAACTTGTTTTCCTTAAGCCGAGTGTCTATCGGAAACAACCTCTCTATCCCACAAAGGTAGGGGTAAGGTCTACGCACAATGTACATCTCACCTCCCCAGACCCTACTTGTGGAACTACGTCGGGTATGTTGTTGTTAAAACACTCAACTTACTATTCACATTAGCTCTTAAAGATGGCAGGTGACTAAACTGGCTTCCACGACTGTTATGCTTTATTAGATTTTGACGTTGGATGTAGGATCTAAACAAACTAGGACCTATAATTTTGATTTGATTTCATACATACTGTAGACTAAATATCTAGTACGACTGTACGAGTAGTATTTTCTGTACTCTTCATATAAAGTGAAAAGAAGGGAAAAATTAAGTATGTGCATAAAAGAAAAGACAGTATTGTACTGTTGAGATTTCTTCAGAAGGAGCGGCCCTCCACCCTTCAAATTTTCTCCGGCACCACACTTTTCCTAGTATTTTGAGAAAATAAATGAAAAAAATGAACTTATTAGAGGAAATTGACATCTTTAACCTCTTAGTTGTGAATCTCCTTTGATAAAACAGAAATTTGTGGAGTGATTGCAGTTTCCTCATTGGAGCAGATAGATTCAAGCTTCTAGTAGACTATGATTAATCAATCAACTGGGCTCAAACGGAAGCAGCTCATTCCTGTGGGACTTGAATGTGTGACCTGATGCAGTGACTTTTTCCTGTATCTGTTGTCAATGCAGGTAGCTGTTGCTCTTTCACATGCTGCCATCTTGGAGGAATCAATGAGGGCTCGAGATCTTCTTATGGAGCAGAATGTGGCTCTTGATCTGGCAAGAAGAGAAGCAGAAACAGCTGTTCGTGCGCGTAATGATTTCCTGGGTGTTATGAATCATGAAATGAGAACTCCCATGCATGCAGTGATTGCACTTTCATCTTTGCTGCAAGAAAGTGAACTGACACCGGAGCAGCGTCTGATGGTGGAAACAATCCTAAAGAGCAGCAACCTTTTAGCAACCCTCATCAATGATGTCTTGGATCTTTCAAGGCTAGAGGATGGAAGCCTTCAACTTGATGTTGGGACTTTCAATCTTCATGCTCTCTTCAGAGAGGTAAGCCTAATTTTTCTTTTTACTTGCAAATTTTAGATTATTTGAGTAAAAGAACAATGAAAATATGTTCTCATAACTTATGACAATATTGGTTTTTTTTTTATCATGCTGTGTTGGAAACTAGGAGTGAAATGGGTGGGTCAGTTTGGATATGGGCGGATTGGAAACATGCTAAACAAAAACGGATAAAAATATATTCGACCTGCCCATATTTAACACAGATAAAAAATGGGTTAGCCGACGGATAATATGGATAGTTTCAATAATAGCTAGGTGAGAACACAAGCTAAAAGTCAAAATGAGCTTAGACTCCCAGAAAGTAAGAACTCATGAAATGTAACAAGCAGACAAATGGGTATTGCTAATATGGATACTCTCCATATGTGATCCATTTTTAAATGGTCAGCTATCCAACTCATATATAATGGGTTGGATTGGATGGTTACTTGATTTTTTAAACCATTTTGCCAGCCCTTCTGGAAACTATTCACTGATTCAGGTGTCTGTTTATTGCTGTAGGTCCTTAACTTAATCAAGCCTATTGCAGCTGTAAAGAAGCTGTTTGTGACGCTTAGTTTGTCTTCGGATTTGCCGGAAGTTGCTATTGGAGATGAAAAACGGCTTATGCAAATTCTTTTAAATGTTGTTGGCAATGCTGTAAAATTCTCAAAAGAAGGCAGTGTGTCAGTTTCTGCAGTTGCTGCAAAATCAGAATCTTTAATAGATCCTAGAGCTCCAGAGTTTTTTCCTGTGCAAAGTGAGAATCACTTCTATTTGCGTGTACAGGTATGTTTATAGGTTTATTTTCATGCTTGATATTTAGTGTTTCCAGTAAAATGGTAGTTGCTCTGTAAATTCTTCTTGGGTAGTGATTGTTGTTGTTGTTGTTGATTTTACTTCTTCTTTTTCTGTGTAATTTAGGTAAAAGATACAGGATCAGGCATTAATCCTCAGGATATCCCCAAGTTGTTCTGTAAATTTGCGCAAAACCAGGAACTAGCAACTAAAAATTCTGGTGGCACTGGACTTGGCCTTGCAATTTGTAAGAGGTATCTCACTTCACTGGTGTTTGTATTGAATGCAGTTTTCGGTTTGCTATGATAATTGAGGACTGCAGATTGAATTCTTTTTTTTTTTTGGCTGATGCACATTCCTTGGAAATTTAGTACCATGGGATGTTGAGACACTTACAACAGTGATCATTTTCTGACGTATTGTTCTAATGGCATGGATCAGGTTTGTTAATCTTATGGAAGGACACATTCGGATTGAAAGTGAAGGTGTCGGGAAGGGTTCTACTGCTATCTTTATTGTTAAACTTGGCATTCCTGGTCGCTTAAATGAGTCAAAGCTTCCCTTTATGCCCGGATTGCCTGCAAATCACATGCAGATGACTTTTCAAGGACTAAAGGTCTTGGTTATGGATGATAATGGGTGAGTGCTCATGCTACCTCTTTATCTTTTGACCTTTTATTTGTCCTGCATTTTATGTCCAATCTTGTTCTGCTATGTGTTGGTCTGTTTTACGTGAGACTGGACATTTACAAGTTGAAAAAAGTGGTAGTTGTTGGACATCACTTTGGAACAAGGAGCCTGACCATCTATTACTGTCTATGAAAGTTAAGAGTCCAATGACTTTATGTATTGTGGAATGTTCTAGACTTAGATATAGTAGGAGTATAAGATGATGTGCACCTGAAGGGTAGCGGTTGTGGGTTCGCTTGTCATTAAAGAAAAAAGGTCCAAGGTAGGGACGTAAAAACAAGAGATTATTTTTCCTAAAAAGTTCATTCAACTATTTCCTGCAAAAATCATTATCATTTGGCTCTGGTTCCACTAACTGCTGAAGTTTGGTCTTCAATGCATGCCTCGTTAGCTTGTTAATCATTTCTTGGTTTGTAGTAATTAAATGCATGAAGTTTCATCTTGTGTTGGTAGCAAAACTGGATAAGAAGCTCATAGGTCTAAAAGGAAAGTTGAAGGAGCTTAACAAAAAGAAGAAAATGGAAGGAGATCTTTATTGAAAAAAAAAAAGGAGGAGAAAGCAAAGCAGGAGGAAAGATTGGAGAACCCGAACCTCTTAGCTTTGGAGCCTATTTGTACTTTGAGTCATATTTTTATTGACCAGCACTATTTAAAAAAGTTCAGAAGTATCTTAAACTATCAGAAAATGTGATTTATTGTACTTTTATGTGCTTCCAATTTTGCTTATTTTGAAGGATTAAGAAATAAATATATTCAAGTAATCCTTTTACCCTGGCATTCTTTTCGTGACGAAGGGATTAATAAATATTAGATATATACACATCTCTGAGAGCTAGGTACAGAGGATTCTTGTTTATCAAATAAAAAGGCTATAGAGGATTCTCTTTTACTTATTTGATAAGTATCCATACCTTTTGTTTTTTCTTTATTCTCATTCACTGTTGGTGGCTGTAAATTGATTTACCCGAATCTGTCCTAGTGACAACTTTGTTTCTCAGGTTGTTGCAAATGTAGTATCTTTTGAAAATGATATACAAGATGTAAATTTTGAAACCTTTTCATGTAGGTTTAGCAGGATGGTAACCAAGAGTCTTCTAGTGCACCTAGGGTGCGATGTAACAACCATTGGCTCCGGTGATGAGTGCTTGAGAGTTCTTACTCGGGAACACAAAGTAGTAATCATGGACGTAAGTATAACAGGTATGAACTGTTATGATGTTGCCGTCAGTGTACATGAGAAATTTGGGAAACGTCACGAGAGGCCACTTATTGTGGCACTAACTGGGAACACTGACCAAGTGACAAAAGAAAACTGCATGAGAGTTGGAATGGATGGAGTTATTCTGAAACCTGTTTCGATTGACAAAATGAGAAGTGTTTTATCCGAGCTTTTAGAGCACGGAGCTGTTCTTAATCCCAGTGAACCAAAAGTGTCTCAAGACTCTTACTCTCAGTCTCAGAAATCAGAATACAAGTGTGTTGTCGTAAATACGATTTCTGATTTTGGGCAAAACGACTATTTTGTTCACGATGATGGTGCAATATGCTGATTGCAGTTTCAATTATCTTATGTAATCCTCAGTAGATTTGTATAAAGTAGTTAGCTCTATAATCTATGTATATATATAGGACTAGTTAAGTCTTACCTTAAAAATACAATGGCAATCGAATTCAGCTATAGTAAATACTTCGAGTTTTAATTCGTTTGTCTTACTTGTTTTTAAAAAAAAAATTGTCAATTAACACCCTAAATGTGAAGGAAAGGAAATAAAAAATGTTTCCAACAACCACCATATAAATTATAGTATATGATATGTATGCTACCAACTTTGGTAAGGTTAATAATTAATTTATGAAATGATCAGTCAAAAAGTAGGGAATTCTGAAAGGGACGCTTAATGATAGGGCAGACAATTTTATTCCTCATTGTCAATTTTATACAAAATATATTATTCAATAATGTAACTTCTTGTTGGACAGTCCTATCAATTTAATATTATACGAGAAGCACTTTTTAACGTTAGAGAATATGGTGAGGTTTCGGTCTCAACAACAATAACATATCTAATATAATTTTATTATTGAGTTAAAAACCATATATCTGGACTCCACCGAAAAAGAAATATAGCTACTTAAACCCTATCTATTTTTGTCAATGGAGTTCAACGTCTCATTTATTTGCTTTTATAAAAAAAATGTCTTAATTCTAATTATTCAGATCTCATATGTCAAATATATTTATTTCTTAGATTTAAATTTAAAATTTTCAAATCTTAATTAAAGGATTTATTTTTTCATGTTATACGATTTAATTCTTTGGATAGAGATAAATAATTCAGATTTGTAACAAAATTTTAATATTATTAAGATGTTTATTCAAGGACTTGTATAAATACGGCACATCACCAATTCAATCCATTCATCA
This sequence comes from Solanum piurae, assembly GCA_029582685.1. Taxonomy (NCBI): domain Eukaryota; kingdom Viridiplantae; phylum Streptophyta; class Magnoliopsida; order Solanales; family Solanaceae; genus Solanum; species Solanum piurae. Next base: position 12,635 of record JAJOOO010001820.1, read on the forward strand.
ACATGACTCCATGTATTATATCAAGTACGTACTACCACTGCCACACATCTTATCAACTATGTATCACCATCCACGACCATTATTTATCAACAAGCATAACTATCATCGTTGTCAATCGCTACAATCAGTTGTTATCATTACTAGTCATTATTTATAATTATAATTATAATCATCAACCATCATTATTACAACAATCACTAATCATTAACTGCAATCACCATCAACGTCACTATTATATATTGTCAACCATCATCACCATTAATTATCACTATCATCCATCACAACTATTAGTCATAACCAACAACATAACTATCACTATTAACCATTACTATCAACGCTATTACCATTAACTACTACTATAACAATATCAATTACCATTAATTAGTTAACAACATCCCTATTTGAAACTAGTAATACCTTTCCATTTTGCTCATATATTATTTGATATAGTTCTTTGTTATTAAGGAAAGAATACATTTCATTTTGTTTTGGCATTCCAACTTTACTTGAGAGAATCAAGAAAAGGGTAAAGTTGCTACAAATAAGTGATTTTTTATGCATTCTTTTTCATAAAGGTTAAAAGGCATAAAATGTACAATAGATTTCTTGTGTTGTTTTTCTCACTTTTGTACTTGGTGAGTGGAAATAAGCATTTCCCTTGTCTGTAAGTCATTGTGTTATTTATAGAAAAGATCATGATTGAATATATCGATAATTTCTTAATTTTTTGAATAAATTTTATTAAGATATCTAAATCACGGTCTATTTTGATTGAGAATTTGAACTATCTTATTAGACATTTTCAATTCAAATTTTTGGGGGGAAAAATCGCACATGTTTTCAAGGGCGTATTAATATGTAGATAAGATAACCACTTAAAATATATTATTTTCCTTAATTATGCACATTAGTCTCAATAAATCGTAAATCTTCAAGCATCTTTCAATTGAGGCTAATACGTATAATTAGGAGGTGATATGTTGTATATGATTTATTTATCTACGTAATAAGCACTTAAAAATATGTGCAAAACCGTCCCAAATTTATGGAGGCAAAAGTATCAAGTTTAGATACAAATCATACGCCTCAAATATCTAAATAAAATTTACCAATAAATTGAAGCGATTATTGTCCATGTATTCAGCCTAAGATCACTGCTCTGAGATCAACTATTTATGGTATAATGGAAAGAAAAGGAACAAACTTTTTTTTTTTACTATATATCGAATATTATAATACCTAGATAACAATTGACAGCAGAAAAAAACAAAGTAGATGAAATTTATTATTCTAAGGTTCAAATTTGACAACAAATTTGCAATATTATTTAATTTCATTTGTAGCTCAAAGACGACTTCTTTTTTAATACAAAAAAGATTTTGTTTATATTCTGATTGATCAATTGAAAACAAAATTAACTAAAGATCATGTGAATCATGTGCTCCCACATCTTTAGTAGATAAAAAAAGTTAGTCTTTTTACCCTAAAAACAATGTTTGTTGTTCAATCTACTTGGCCCTAGCCAACTAATTTCTTTCCCTCTATTCAAGTTGGATTGAATTATTTGGTATCCCTATTTGTGGAAAATAGGAGATAACTAGTACCTAGTGTTAAGTTAATTAGATATACAATAGTGACAGATAACAAGTAGCAAATACCATATATATGAAATTATTCAATATTACATGTAATGAATATGTTGATATGAAAAGATTAGTTTTTTTTTTTTATGAAAAGATTAGTTGAGATTACATGTAATGAATATATTGATGTGACCTCGTGTTAAGTTAATAGTGACAGATAACAAGTAGCAAATACCATATATATGAAATTAGTCGAGATTACATGTAATGGATATGGTAATGTGGAAAGTTGTAGGTTAATTAGATATGCACGTAGTAAATACCATATATATGAAATTAGTCGAGATTACATGTAATGGATATGGTAATGTGGAAAGTTGTAGGTTAATTAGATATACAAGTAGTAAATACCATATATATGAAATTAGTCGAGATTACATGTAATGAATATATTGATGTGGAAAGTTGTCACGATTCAGACCATCGTGATTGACACTCACACAAACCCTCCGGTGGGAGAACCATTACTACAACCCAAGCTAAACAACTTAACCAAAAACTAAGTCATTTAAAGATACATAAGCATATTTAAATGTCTAAGAAAAGAAAAATAGAGAGTTCCCATAAACTCCAACAAAAGTCTAACAAAAAAAATGCGGAATAATACTTAGAACCTGAAAGTCAATGTACCAAACCTCCAACAAGAACCATAAGTCTAAACAAGAAGGGGTACAACCCCAAACTAACATAAGGAATGTAACGCACTAGTCTAAATCCGAAAATGTGGACATAAACAGAAAGAGAACTCATGGCAGCTCGGAAGAACTGGCTCACCCTTGAATTCGATTGATCACTAATCTTCTAAGCAAGGTCTGTCAGTAGCCGCCTGAAGATGTCTTGTACTTAACAAAGAAAGAGCAAGTGCAGTATCAGTACACAATCACAGTGTACTAGTAGGATCACACAGCTATTCCAATAGGCGAAACATATACAAGTCATTACAACAATAATAAACATGCATACACCGAATATATACAATATCAATTATCACTTACGAACAACATACAATTTCACAATCTCAAGATATACAATTATGCCAAGTTATTGGTCCTCTCACGGAACCCATACCAAACTGTCAGTGTACTGGTACGTGGTACTCGATCCAAGTTAGTGTGCAAGACGTGACACATGATCCCATATATGCGCCGGGACGTGACACTCGATCCCATATATGCGTCGGAACGTGGCACCCGATCCAAGTTAGTGTGTCGGAACGTAACACCCGATCCATTCATCAAGCCACAATCGCAATGTACATTCTCATAATCATACAATCAAGTTATGATTCATGGCATACAATTATTCAATTATCCTCATTTACAATTAGTGTGATCAATAATGCAACATTCGAGTACATACATGTATTATAATGAAGCAATTACAAATATATATCACACCAACATGAAATCACAACCATCACCTACCTCGAACAAAGCTTGAATCCCCTAAGAAACTTAATTCTTCCCTTTTCGGATTCTTTCCACTTATTCTTGATCTACAAATAATCATAATAATGCGAGGATCAATAAACAAGACCTAATTACTCAGATTATAACTAATAACATCAACCCTAGGCCAAACCCTTGATCATTATACCCAGGTCAGGGTTTCTTCCACCATAAATCACATATCAAAACCCTCCCCCATCGATAATTACCCAAGAAACTAAGTTCTACGGATCGAAAAGTGGATTCGGGAAGTGAAAACCTTACCTTTGGCCTCAAGAATGGTGTAAAACTGTCAAGAAAACACATGTGGTCGTTCCTTAGCTCTCAAAGACAAAATTTGCAGAATAAACCATTTTTGGGGTTTATTTCCAACTTAAGTTGCGTCTGTCCCGCCATAACGGTCCTCACCCCGCTACAGCGGCCCCACCCTGGCGGAAAAATCCCGCCTTAGCGGCTTGCACGGAAACAGTGAGCAAATTTAAAAATTCCAAACCCCCAGTTCATAACACACCTTCATCCTATGACAGTTAGAAAATAACCGTTTACGCTAAGATCAGTTTTGAAAGTTCTACCCACCCAAATTTAATTATGTAAAGTCGTACGGGTTCCTCAACGTCTTAGCTATCTACTCATATGATCAAATTCATAACTAGATCTCTCAATTGTTATCAGATTTCCCTAGACCTTACTGACTCTGATTTCGTCCAAATATGGACTAGGTTGGAAAATTTTAAGTTACTACCAAAAAGTTCTCTAGCCCAAAAAAATTCTCCGTTGGCTTTTCTATAACGACAGGAACAGGTCGTTACAAAAGTCAAAGGTGGCAAGTATTATATTGCATTAGTCGAGATACATGTAATATGTACAATATTAGTGGAAAGTTGATGGTAATGAGTACTTTGTGAAATTAATTGTGTTTATATGATAAAGAAATATATACTCTATATTAATAATTTCTGATATATATAAAGAAATTTATATATTTCCAATATCGAAAAAAATAATCTATTTTTAATTTGGTCTTTATCTATGCACGGACGGCTCAATGTCATTAAAAATGAAGCATCTACCTTAGACCTCCAAATTTGATGGACATTTTTCAGTAATAACAAAATAATTATATGTTTTTTTAAAAATAAAAATAAAATTGTGTTTATTAATTTATTTATCTTACTTTTTTTTTCTAGTTTGTTTCGAAACTTTAAAGAGTGTTTTTTTTCTTTTTTATCATTTTTTGAATTTAACTTTTCACATGACATATTTAATATATATATATATATATATATATATGTATCCTGGTTAACAGGATATATGAAAGAATGGAAAATGTGGAAAAATCCATAAACGACAAAAGCAGAAAGCTATTTAAAATTTGTGATGAATTAGCAAGCTTATCTGAGCAATCAAGAATAGCTTTATCAATATGATGTAGTGTTATGCGATGTTTTCATGCTCTTCTTCTTACAAGATGTAAGTGATATTGAATGTCTTTCAACATATTTTTATGCTATGCATGTATATGTTCAAATATTGTTGTAAATATGTTATCGTTGTAATATAAAGCTCATAGTAGCTATACATGATATGAAAATGCTTAGAATATAAGAGTATTTTGAATATAAAAATGTCAAAAGCATATTAAAAAGAGCAGTTCTTTATACTGCTTAACTTGATTAATAATTCCGCACACCCTGTCTTAGACAACACGAACCTATTGGTATCAGAGACTGTAGATCAAAATAAATCAATAAATGATTAGACCAATTTCTTTACTTTTTAAAATTTTCTATCAAGTCAAAATTGCACAACAGATTAAACGTATGAAGTACAATTTATAGAAAAGATAAATTTATTTTATTAAAAAAAAATTGCATCTCAAAAATAAGTTTAAATATTCAAACAATTTTCTATCTTAAAAAAATTTAGAAAATAGACTTTAAATATACAAATAAAAAATTCAACACCTTCAATTTATTTTTTACTTTACCCATGATTAGATTGAGCAGCCCTTGTATTTATGTACTAAAAAAAAGGAAATTTTCCAATCATCACGCACTCCATTGTGTGCAACATCACCAAGAGAACTAGACAAACAACTTGTGATATTAAAAACATAAAAATAATGTCACAACTATATACTAAAAAAAAGAACATTAAGAAATCTGATAATTAAAAATAATAAAAGGTACAAAGGAAAAGTTACAATCCCAATAAACATTAAAGAGGCAGTTATGAATCATATGAATTGCATATCCAAAATACCTCACAGACTAACAAAAACAAAGGCAGACTCATTCTTGCCTTAGCTGTATTTTTTTTTTAATTTTTGCAATCTTCATTTGTCAAAAAAATCAACATATTTATTATTTTCCTCTAAATATATCTAATATTAACTTTAGTTAATTTTAATAAATATTTTTTTGTTTTAAATAAGGGAGATAGATGTGCTATATATACTCGTCATTTGATAAATGTAAATGGTCCACTTTCACTTCTATTTTTTTTTGTCATTGCATATTTTTAATATCAAATGAAAAATAATACTATATATTTTAGTATTATGTAGTAATAAGCGGACAACTTTACCCTTAGTCAGAGAGTTCAAGTTTAAGTAATGAGTATAGAGAAAATTTTGGTGGGAGCAACATACCTCTGAATGGACTCTGGAGTGTGCAATCTAAATTTAGTTGGGGCTCTAATGCAAGCCGTGGAATAGAGGCAGAGTTAACTCTTAAATTACGTGTTGAATAACTTTAAGAGCTCGTTTGGTTGATACTTCCTCTATTCTATATTAAGTGAATTTTGAGATTTTTTTCTTTGTTCAAAATAATTGAATTGTTCAAAGTTCAAGATGGATGTTTGAATTTTTTTTCATATTTGCCTTTTTTATTTGTTGAAGTTTTATATTTTCTAACGGATAAATTACAAAGTTATATTTATGTTCACAAAAGAGGCATTAGCGAAAATTATGGTTTGAATTAATATGTGCGCATTGACTTACAAATTCAGTTAAATATGGAATAGAGGAGAGTAATAAATTAAGTATTTTGGAATTCATTATTTTCAAAAGTGTTAATAAAATTAATACTATAATTACTAAATAACTAATTTCACAATAAATTATTCAGTTATTTTATCCTATCAAATATAAATAAATTCATCTTAAAATTAAGTTCAAAATTAGTTATTATTTATCCCCGGACCAAACAATTCATGAACTTCAAATTCCGACTCCCGGATGGTAGTCTCATCTCTCTTCAAAACGACAGGGAAAACACAATGTTTAGCTAAAGGCCAAAACCCAAAGCTACCCCCTTGAAATTTCCATAAAATCACCTTCCAACAGTCTCTCTCTGATCGAATTTTGTTAACAAAAACCCTTAAAAGCTTCTCTCTCTTTCATCACCATTCTTTTTCTTCCATTCCATTTCTGACCCTTTTTTCTATATATAAACAAACTTTCAGTCGGTTTTCACTATTACATTTTGCCGATCATCTAAATCTCGAATCAAAATAAATAAAAATTGGAACTTTTGATTACCCTTTTTCAATTATTGTAATCATAGAATTCTGGGTTTATATTTTTTTCTGTAAATTTTGAGTATTTTTTTATATATATTTTGTGCATTTGTGTGCATTTCCATGGCGGCTGATGCACAAGTGTGTGTTGAGACGGCAGTGATTGAAGCTCCGGCTGTTCAATCACCGTTATCAAACACTTATGATAACAAATTTTCTGATGTGGGTTCGGAAGAATCTGAGTTCAATTCTGAGAAAAATGTGAATTCTGAATCTGTAGTTAATGGTGGGAAGGATTGTTCGGATGTTAAATCTAATTATAAAATGCAAGATATTGTTGACATGTTGAAGAAACTCAAGTTGAATCCACTGGCAAAGGAGTTTGTTCCTTCTTATTATAATCGCGATCAGATGTTACTGAACAATTTTGTGCAGAATTTTGTGCCTGTTATTAAGACTGTGGGAGTGGGAGGTGATGTTTTTAAGAACAATGAAAAGGTACTGGTTCTGTTGTTCTGATTTAGTTAAATTGATTGAACAGTTGTTTTGGACTTTTATTTTGTTGTTTATTGTATTTGGTTGATTGTTTCATGACTTGGGCAATTATTAGTTCTTTGATTTCACTTGATAAAATCGAAGTTCTGATATATGGGAAGTGCTTTTCCAGTTTGCAGTTTCGCTGGGTAGGCTGCATAGACCTTTGTGGTCCGGCCTTCTTTGGAGGTGTGCATAGCGGGAGCTTAGTGCACCGGGCTGCCCCTTTTTTACTCATTTTTATTTTCCTATAGTTTTAAGGTTTTTATGAGTTCGTATGTGCATCCATTAAATTAGTGGTATACTTGTTTGAATTATGGGAAATGTAGCTGCTCGCAACGATTTTGGTTGAAAGTCTCATCATTTTTTCTTGGTAAAAAATGATTCTTGGAGATTTCAAATATTGGGAATGTATGTGGAAGTATCATTAATCCTGTGTGATATTTGGTAATCAGTCTTTCAAATAAGTTGTTGTGAAAAGTTTCATTCTTTGGGTCCTTGATCATTTATCAAGGGTAGTTTGAATGAATGTAGTAGCTGGATTTCACAGTTAGAGGGACTTTTGCATTCTGAAGCTTTCTTGTCAAAATTGATTCTTGACTCTTCCTTTAGTAATTAATTGCTGACATTCCGTTAGTCAAAAACAGAATTTTGACATTGAGTTAGTTATTGGTATTAGTGACTTTTGTTTAAGAGAATTGTTGTGGTTGCTTAGCTGGTAAATGAAAAAACGTTTTTTTCCATTGTTGTGAATGGGATGGAATTTGTCGTTTTGATCCAAATGTCCACTTGTGAGTGGTACATTTTCATTAAATTTGGTGGTTTGAGCAGTACTCGGATCAAACCTTTTTCTGTATGCGCACCAGATATTAGGGAATATATTTGTCATTTCGTATGAATTGGATTACAAGTTTTGGTCCGGAAAGGGCTTGTTGATGTTTTAAGCATCTTTGCATTGCACCTCTGCAAAGAGGCTGTAGAAGCTGATTTCACGCTTTTCATCCGTGATGCGCAATTCACCAAAGGAACAATTCTACCTTAGCTTCAAATCTTATCCTCATTAAAAGTTTCGTATGGTCATGATGTTTATTTTCTTTTATAAAGAGAAAAGTTCAACCTTCCATACTTATCAATTTGAGGATCGCGTTTTAGATCATAATTACCACAATTTACCAAATACCCTCGTGGATTGGGCATTGCATTTCGCCATTTTGGAAGTGATTTCTACTGCTCAATTCAGCAAGCTGACTCCTCCCTAATTTCATCACTAATGTGTCTGCAGAGAGGTAACAACCATAACCAGGGCAGAAGAAGAATGAACAATAGAGCTTTTAAGGCTCAAAGAGAAGATAGCATTAGGAGAACAGTATATGTTTCTGACATCGATCACAATGTAAGTGAGGATGGATCCCCATTTATATTTGATTTATGTTCTGAATTTTGTATTTACAATGTTCCTCTTTTTTACTTTGCATCACCACAGATAACAGAAGAGCGTCTTGCTGCATTATTTAGCGCTTATGGACAAGTAAGTGACGATGCTCTTCTGGACATTGTTGTGATTCATTATATTAGATACTTGAGTGCTTTAAGTGCAAGGTGGCGCTTCTTTCAATTAATAAAACAATTAATGCGCTAAGTGTCATGCTGAAGCAGATGGGTGCCTATAGCATGTGTTTTACTCCATATTATAGGCCTCAAGTCCAAGTTTGTTGCTTTATCTGCGTTGTATAGGATGATGAAATTCCATGACCTGCAAATAAGCAATAACCTTTAGACTGTCTAATATTACGACTTACGAGCTATGATTAGCATTAATTGTCAGGTTGCTTAAGACATTAGTATCGTTGAAATATCTTGATCATTGACATATTGATGCCTAGAGGAGCTGGCTTCAAATTACTGATGACATGCAGCAAACATACCTTTTGCTATCTTTGGTAGAGGGGTGAGTGGTCTTTCTATCTCTTGGCTGTGGTACTAGTAGAATGACATTGTGCGTAATATTCTGAAATATTGACCAGGCCGAGGTACTTATTTTCTTGTCAATCTCCATTGAGAGTCAAAAAGGGTATCTCAAAGTTAATGTTGCCTAGGCTCAGGTATTATATATTCATTTTCTGGTCATGCCAATTCAGTGTCAAAAAAGGTAGCTCAAAGTTCTTCAAATTCTCCGTCAGCTTGTTAGAGTTAAATAGTAGCTGCTTCTTAAAGTTGTTTCTGTCAGTCTAACCCCCTGAGAAATTCTCGACAAGCATGGGAAAGAGGAAAGCTGAAATGAGGAGATACAAAACGAAAGAAGAGGCCTAAAGGTGAAGCTGGTAGATGGACAAGCAAACTATATATGTTGCTTGGACTCTCCAAAAAAAAGTCCGATGTGCACAGGATCCTTGAAAAGTAGTGCATTTTTTGAGAATCCCACACGCGTACAACAATATTCTTGGAGAGTCCGTGCAACATAGCAAGAAAAACCTAATAACTTTTAACACAACAAAAGATTGATTCATATTATAAGTATTTTACCATTAGACGGATATAAGCTGCCTCCTTTCATATTCCTCCTAGGCTGATCCTGAACACCAAGGACACTTGTATCATTTGACTTCTAGGACAAGTCACAAGTGGGATTTGAATTTTCTTTAAAAACTGTACTTTGCATGACTAAAGACATAAGAAGTAAACTATGAATATTTACTGTAAGGATGTAATTACTGCTGCCTGAAAATTAATAAAATAGCCTATATCTGAGAGCCAGTTACTAATTAAGAAGCATGTAAAGATGAACCTAAAGTATTTCTAAAATATATAAAGTACCATATCCTATTGTTCTTCCACTTACATCCTGCATCTCTGAGTGGAATTTAAATTTCTGTGTTTTCGTTTTGGCTTACAGTTTTTGGATATCTTCAACGTACAACTTACATTTTTTTTTTGAGAAAAAACGTACATCTTACATTTTTACTTAAATTAACATATTAGGAAGACTCTAAAGAAGGTTACAATATACAGAAGCAAGTAGGTATTGAAATTTTGAACTACAAAGTCTATAGCTCAAAAGAGCTCTACTTTGCTTGTTATTTCTCTTTCTTCTTTCTTTCTTTTCTTACACTTTAGTGTCATAGTAACGTGCTTTAACTGTCTTTTACGCACTAGCGATGTGTGCTGATGCTTATTCTGGTTAAAGACTGTTTGAATTAATATACGTCAATACTTTACTTTTTTCTCCTAACTTGCATCATCAATTGAAGAGCTTCTTTACACTTTGGTTATGGTTTGTTTTACTGTGTAATATGGTTGGCTTATGATTATTGCCCTGCAAGACCATTATCCATTTCATGGTTTGTCTTTTCAAAGATACTGATATGCCATACAATTATTTTTACTGTTTATGGGACTGTCCAACAAAAAGTTTGGTTTGTATGAAACTTGGAAAGCTAGATTGAGTTGCTAGTTGTCAGTCTGCGAGGTGTTGGTGAGTCACGATGCTTATCTATTTTCCTCTTAATTTGTCAAGTTTCATGCCATTTTGACACAATTGAATTGTTCTTTATCCTCATTTCTTTCTCAAACTAGACTGACATTAATTCATATTTGTGTTTTTGGTGAAAATTATTGTGTAATTGCACTGGGTATGTTGTTGTTGCTTTGGTGAAAATTTTATGGGGTATCTATTGAGGAGTGTAATAGTGGTCTTTCTATAATTAAAAGAAAGAGAGTCTAATATTGGTGTGTTTTCTTTTGGCTACACTTGCTCCATAGGTTGTTGACTGCAGAGTTTGTGGCGATCCCCACTCTCGCCTTCGCTTTGCCTTTGTGGAATTCGCCGATGAATGTAAGTTGGAGGGGCATGATGTTTTTCTTAGTACTGCTGAACATTCAAAAGTCAAAACTAACTTGTCATGTGGAATCATTCTAACAGACTCAGCAAGAACCTCACTTAGCCTTTGTGGGACAATATTAGGGTTCTCTCCTCTGAAGGTCCTACCATCAAAAACTGCTATTCTACCCGTGAATCCTACATTCCTTCCTAGGGTATGCACAGATCTGTGTCATTTTATTTACTTGTTTATGGATCATGTGTAAAAATAATTTTCTTGTGGTTCTTTCTCATCTTATAGAAGTAAGGTCATGGAACTAAATGCTTCTTTTTCCATTATGTGTGCATGCTATGTGCAGTCTGAGGATGAGCGTGAGATGTGTGCCAGAACAGTCTATTGCACAAATATTGACAAGAAGGTATAAATTCTCGCCTTGGAAATCTTCTGAAGTTATTGCATGCAATACATCTTTCTGTGGGATTACCGGTGTGTGATGCACAGGTTATAATGATCTGGCTCAGGTTACTTTTTATTTTCATAATCATCTGAAAGTTTAATTTATTGTACTCTATCCTGAACAGCTTTCTCAAGCTGATGTCAAGAATTTCTTTGAAACAAGATGTGGTGAGGTCAGTGTGATGTCTGAAACTTCTCATGTATTAAGTTTAAGGAATGTTCACCCAAGTGATGCTGAAGCTGCTCTTCTCTTTGCAGGTGTCTCGCCTGAGGCTTTTGGGGGATCAAGTGCACTCTACCCGTATTGCTTTTGTTGAATTTGTTATGGTACGTTGATTTTCTTTTTTCTTTTTCTTTGGTTTTAAGTTGTGGGATGTAGCATCAATAGGTACATTACACGCACCTATAGATTCTAATGTCACTAGATGAAGACTCCCCCTTATTTTAGTTTTTTGTGTCATGTTATTGTCAGCACCATCTTCTTCTTTTTTTGTAATTCCTTTGAAATGTACTTCTCTTCCTTCCCTTGTTATTTATGCGCCAACCATCACTCTGGAGACATCATTGAACAGAGGAAGTTCCTATAAATTATCAGTGGTATATCTAAAGATGCTAGCCTGCAAAAAGCTGCAGCATAATATCGAAATTTTCGTTTTGAAGACGATCTTAACGGGTGTTGAAATTATAGTAAATTTGCATGTAAACAAATACTTGATAAATGTGCAGGCTGAGAGTGCAATTTTGGCGTTGGACTGTTGTGGGCAGAGTTTGGGATCCCAACGCATCAGGTACTTTAGTTAGAAGTGTCTTTGATCCCAATTAGTATTGCATCTTTTTAAGCTTGGTATCTCAGGTTCTTTTTTTCTCCCAAGTAGGCACCAATCAACATAGTCATGTATTCTAAGGTTCCCCTTAAACTGCAAAAGCTTCTTCTCTCTTTCTCCAAATGTATACTATGACATTGCTTGCTTTCTGCCTTTCTGTCATCTGAAAATGAAACTCAAAAATAATGCTACAGTTATGGGCAGTGGTTGCCAGATCCTAGATTGTGTATCAGTCAGTTATTTATTTTTGGGAGTTGGGACATGTTCAGTCTAGGTAATATTGTTGTGTTTGTACACCCTGGTTAGTGTGAGTTTGTGTTCTGTAGCCTCGAGAATATGTAAGTCCCAGTTGCCGGCTTGCACATATAAGCATTTCAACTGAATTATTACTCCCTTTGCACCAGTAAGAAAGACCCTTCACTCATTGAGGATCGAATTTGATCGATTTTCGGAGTCAAATTGAACATGTAAGAATTCAAATTGGAGGAGACGTTAATCGATAGCTACTTTCAAGTACTTTTCTTAACAAGGTTGAGAGTAGAATATGAAACTAAATCTAAGATCGTCAGTCCAAGTACTGTTTCTTGTAATTATATAGGATCATTAGGTTGTGACTTGTGAAGGTCCCATGGTGATGGCTAGTGGTTGACGCATAGACCAACCTGGAGATTCAGGTTTAAATTCCATCTATAATACATGGTATGAGTCCTCCTGCTTGACAGATAACCTTGACAATGGTGGTTGTGGGCTGGACATACGGCATGATGAAATAGTCAAAGTGCGTGCAAGCTGAACGGAGCACCACTGATATCCCAAGAAAATATAGGTTGTGAAGTTTTAGTGATTAGAGTAACTACTATATACAAAATGGAGAAAAGAAGGTTTGGAGCCCTTTGTTGGATGAGAGGGATTATCGAAGAAAATACATGTACCATTCGTATACTAGCCATAATGTCTTCCCCACCCTCTTTACCATATTTGATTTTTTGCACTATGCATTTGACAAAATTTATCGCTACTGAGTTGTACTTTAGTCTCGTTCAGCTACATGCATCACAAGGTCTCGTCTTCAAAGTCCACCCCCACCCCTCCCCTCTTCCCTCAGGTGCTCCGTTCTTTAACCAGCATTTCCTTTTACCAAGAGTATGTTATGCTATTTATGTTTAATGTCTCTTCTAACTTTAATACTTTGCTAATGCCATAGGGTGAGTCCTTCAAAGACACCTGTGAGGCCACGAGTTCCTCGTCCCATGATGCATTAGGCAATCCTTTGTTGCCATCAAGGTCTGGAAAGAGTTGAGCGCAAGCCCTCTTGGAAGACTTGAGGTCACGATGGGAATACGAGACAAGCGTCTGTTTCAGTAATTTTCATCTTTTTCTTTCCCACTTCCTTTTAGCTCACGGTAACTCTTTATCACTACTGAAAATGACTGTTGACCCTGTTTTAGCTTACAGTTTTTAGCAGAAATGTCACAACATTTTAGTAGTTCCATACTTCCCTTTTATTCAGCACTTGCTGGTTGATGCTTGATGGTATTTGGTTTAAGGCATTAAGGCAATCTTTGATAACCATTTTAAAGAAATTCTTTTTCTCAAAAATGATCTAAAGTGTTAGAAGCATAGACCAATCCAGAATTTGAAATTTATTGTTTTGTATAGTAACCTCAAGTTAATATTATTATAATAATAATTGGTTATAGTAACTCCAAATTTAATTTGTTTGCAAAGAACTTTTATTGACGCCGAATCAAACTATCAGCGGAAAAACATATGTAAAGCACTTGTTATAGACATTGAAAATTTCAAAATTCTTTTAAAACACCATCAAATAAAACAGACAAGTTTAAGAAGAGGGATTTTACTGTTTGGTACCTACATCGGAGTCCTATTAAATTTGGATTCACAAGTTCTTCTATTAGGTGATTCTGTATTCGAGGGTTGAAGGATGAATGAGTACTTAATCTCCACCACAAACTTTTGTTGGTACTTCTAGCCTCTTATTAGTGTAGATTGATGATACTTAGTCGTAGAAAATACTGGCAATGTGCGTAGTTGGACTTTCATGTCGATCCGAATGAGAGTTTTTTTTAACGTCGAATAGAATCTGGCATTGACGATCAACAAGTTAAATTTGGAGTTGGTCAACTTTTCCTAATCTAGAAACTTAGGTGTTTGCTTGGTCTGAAAGGAACTTCAATTAAGATGTTGTCCTATATGTTTCATTTTCAAGTGCATTCTTCATATTTTTGGTGTTTTTTCTTTCCTAAAAAATGATCTTGACCAATACGGTGTAAGATCACGTCATTGAGAATTTGTCAAGGAAAATATTTTTTGGAGAAATAAGTGATTTTCATATTTATTTTTTAGTATATTTGACAAATAAGTTGAAGATACTTTTTTTAGAATAGACACATATAGAGATGGGGTGTGAAGCGAATTCGAGAATTGAAGTTTATGAATTTCTATAGCTATTTTAAGTTGACGTATACAATAATAATTGAAGTTCACATAATCATAGTCGCATATCTAGAAAAAATCTAAAAAATAATCAGAAGTACGAAAGTTATTGAGTTCACGTGAATCCATAATAAAATTATGAATCCGCTTTTGATATGATGGGGTGGTGGTTGATCAGGTGGGTGGGGGTAGGGCACTAGGCCAGGGGCCTAAGGTGTGAGGGACGAACAATGGGGTGAGGTGAGGTGGCGGTGTTAGGGTGGGTGAAGACAATCGTCCTAAATTATCACTTATGTAACTTAATTTTCTTCTTTTATCATAGAAATCGATTTTTAGATTCTTAGAATATTTTTTTGATAAATTAAATATGAGAAAAGTAAACAAATATTTTCCAAAAAATATCATCTTCTATTCCAACATATATCATTGTTAAGTTATAAAATTAAAACACTGAACTAAAATACTATATTTTTAAAAAAATAGAAAAATACTTTATATGAAATATTAAATAAATAATGTCTGGTTGACCTTAAAAAGTAGAATGTCACAATATTGCGCCACATGATCCCCTAGATTGTTGGAAATTTTGTCGTACAAGAAATAATTGGTGACAAAATTGTTACAATGTAAATGTCTATGTAATTAATTATAAGAAATTTCAAAGAAATTACAAATAAAGGGTGTTTAGGGTCTTGTAGGCCCTATCAAGACGTTTATGTGTTATCTATAATTAATGGACACATTTTTTACTAATAGGGATGATAAGATGGTGCGGGACAGGGCAAAAATTGCATAAATCTGCGAAGACTTTAATCCATTCTTGCTTCGTCTTATTTTGTATAGCAATAATTTTGATTTTTAATTCGTCCTTTTATAAAGGGCAACTTCATTTTTATATCTTCGATATGACTAGGTGTGTAGTGATTTAACAATTCAATGAATTTTCTGTAATCGAATGACACAAGGTAAATTATAATAGATAGATAGCGACACCATCCTACCTAACTCAAAACCTACCATGCCTTGCCCCGTTTTGTCATCCCTAATGACTAATGATTGACAAATTATTCATAATTGATCAAAACTCTTGACTATTCTTTTGGAGAATCCAATGGTACCCTTTTGTATTTTGGAAACAATCTATGATCCTTCCAAGCTTTGCCTTTATAAAACATGGTTTGATTTTCACCTTTATAAAGTGAAATATTTATTTACTTTTTGTAGGTTTATGCAAAGATGAAACTAACATGATTCTTTTTATATTCCTTCTTCTTCTTCGGAACTATATATTCATTATTCAGAGCAGTTAAGTCATTGTTTATGCATACTAAAAATTAAAAGATTTAAATATAAAATAAAATTATATTAAAAGACATATTTATATATTACCCTCGAAAAAAAGTTGCTAATGACTTAAGGTAGGTGGAGATACTGACTTGAGGTACAATTGACAATTATTGACCTTTTTTTATGTCACAAAGACTTATGAATAGTCAATATATATAGCCAGCCAGACCAGCCTTCTAAAGATCACAAAGAACCAGTTGCCATTGGCAGCATGCAACTTGGTACTTTAAGTACCCCACCGTCGGAATTGTTTGATTCGTGGACAAAATTATTTTGAAATTATAGTCTTGAAACTAGAACGTTTGGCTATGAAAATAAGAGTTTTAAAAAAAAATTATTTGGTATTTTCAAAGTTGGCGTTGTGTTTGGCTATACTTTTTACAATAAATATTTAGAATTAAATGTAATTTTTTTTATAAAAAAACATGAAATATGATTTAAATGGGCTTATTTTATATAAATGAAAAATTTAGGATAAATTTAGAAAGAAAAAATTATGAAAGTGAAAATAAAGTTTTGGCCTTTGAGTGTTTTCTAAATTCCAATATATAACATCAAGTTGAAATTTTTATGGCTAAACGCTAATTTTCACATCAAGCAAAAATTATCATAGTCAAACATGATAATTTATTCCATCTCTCGGATGGATAAAAAAGACATCAAGTTTATGGTATAAATTTATTTTACAATTAGTGATTTAAATCAAACAAAGTATAATTTTAATAATCTCAACTTAATTTTAAAATATCTCATCTTATCTCCTGAACCAAATTATTTGTTTAAATGTTTAGCTTCTATATTGATTAAGATAATTATTCTTAAATTCAGTCCAACGTGTTTATTTGACACCACAAATGAAATATTGAAACATAGCATGGCATGAGTCATTGACCCTTTCAATTTGTCTAATTATTAAACTTATATAATTTAATGTCCCTAGCTACATAAATAGCTTTAAAGACAAAGAACAAGTTGCCATTGGCAGCATGCACAACTTGGTACTATAAGAACCCCACTATTAGTAGCTTTATTATTGACACCAAACTATAAGTCAAATTATATTAATGGATTATTGTTAAGTAAAATGATATTTAATGAGTTGAAAATAATATATTAATTAATTATAATTAAGTGAAAGAAGTGTATTTCCAAATACATATATTACACATGATGATATCGTGTAAAAGTATAGCAAGAATAAAAAAAGGTTTTACCAAGCATCTATCGTATCGCATCATAGCTTAGGAAAAATTTAAAAAGGAAGACTTAATTTAGAGATGTTTGGTTTAGCATGAATCAGTAATAAGGAATATAATGCTGGAATTATAATATAGTGATTGTTTATCATTAAACTTTTTTTTCATTTGTTACATTAAAAAGTACTCCACTGTATATAATGGATATTTTAGAATCCGATTTTATTTAAATGGTATTAGTCACATTGGTACTTATCTTAGGCATTTACCTTTTATCTCAACGGTAATAGCTAGGTAGATATCATCCCATCTTCCACATGTAGGGAAAATTTGGGTTGTGTGTATGCCTCATCAAATGTAATGGTGTGTTTTTAATTTGGAAGATGAATAAAAGTGTGTTTGTTAAAAATAAATAAAATTACGAGGACAACATAAAAAAATAACCCTACAATGCAGTGATGCACAACTAAAATAACATATTTCATCGTTTAATGGTGGAATAAAATTTACAATCAAACATGAGATAAGATAATCATATGAGATATATACGATATTTCAAAATTATTATTCTTATTACATCAATTAAATGATGTCATATAATTTAGTGCTTGTGATGTGTATATGTTTACAACCACATGTTTTATCATTTATGGTTCAAGATTGAAGTACATTATTCAGCAGTCGTCAGGTTTTGTACCTAAACAAAGACTAATTCAAAATCGTATATGAACACTCTTTTTTTATTATTTTTTTCTTCAAATATTTAGGGAAAATTTTGGTGTGAATAAAAGACAATGATGAAGTAAGAAGAGTGAAGGTCCTTTTGATGTGATGTAAATTTATTGATTTTACACTTAAATATATATTAATTTATCGGAAAAGGGTCAAAATTGCCCCTGAACTATATGAAATAGATCACTTATACCCTCCGTTACATTTTGGGATCAAATATACCCCCGCCGTTATCCCAAGAGACCACAAATACCCCTCAAAGTTAACTTCCAATTTTTTAATGATGTGGCAAGCCACTTGGGACTAATTCCTCCACCTAAGATGCCAACTAGGATTCCCACTAATTCATTCCCCAATCAATTCATCTTCCCAAATCAAACCTAA
>JAJOOO010001821.1:0-28387 GCA_029582685.1 Solanum piurae
TACAGTTGAATGAGTAGAGAAAGTGAGAGCTTCTCCTAGTCTTATCAGAGCAAAGTAGCGATTCACTTTCTTCATCCATGACAAACCCTCCAACACCACGTTAAACCTTTCTTCTCAAAGCTCATCCACCAATTATGGTCCCATGTCCAATTTTACTCATGATTCTAATATTATTAAGTTGGACAAAAATAATTATATTTTATGGAAGTCCCAAGTTTTACCCACTCTAAGAGGACATGACCTTGAAGGTTATGTAGATGGTTCTCACAAATGTCCATCAAAATTTGTTGCAAGTAGCTCGACAAAAGAAACATCTGCCGAAGCTACTATTAATCCAAATTATTTTGCATGGTGGAAACATGACCAATTACTCCTGAGTTGGTTCTTGTCAACACTCACAGAGAGTGTTTTGGGTCAAGTTGTTGGCTGTACTGTCAGCCATGGAGGTTTGGCAAGCACTGGAAACTATGTTCGCGTCACAGTCAAAGGCGCGATTGATGCAACTCCGCCTACAACTTCAGACAACGAAAAAAGGGATCCACATCAATGATAAACTATTTACAGAGGATGAAATATATTGCTGATAACTTGACCGTTGCGGCACAACCTCTTAGTGAGGAAGATCTTACATTGTATATTCTTGGTGGCTTAGGTCCCCAATTATGATGCATGCGTTGGTGGTCTCTATTACCTATAGAGTTGAAATCATATCCCTTGCTGACTTGCATGGGTTTTTGCTAAGCCATGAGACACGTCTTGAAAATCTAAGTAGTATTGAACAAAGGCAAGTGAACTTTACTGCAAAATCTTCAAATTTTAATTCTAAAAGTGATGACGGCAACAAAAAGAACTCTAACCCGAACCTGAATCAGCATTATGGAGGGGGTCGAGGACGTGGTGGCAGGTTCAATAATGCACATCGTCAGCCTCACAATTTTACAGGTTCATCATAAGTTTGGTCATATGTCTCTCAGTCGTTATCATAGGTTTTATCATTCTTATCAAGTCAATGGCAGCCTACATCGATCAACCGAATGTTGTATCTGATCCAGCTTGGTATCCAGATTCTAGTGCTACGTACCATCTTACAAATGATCATCTCAACAATTTGGCTCTTAGAGGAGACTACCATATATGGTACATACCAAATTTTGGTTGGTAATGGAGCTGGTTTGAAAATTTCTCATATTGGTGATTCTAAATTATTATCGTCATCTAGACCCTTGCACTTAAATAAAATCTTATTTGTCCCTGAAATTACTAAGTGTGGCTTAAGTTACTGCTTACAACAATGTTTATTTTGAATTCCATCCTAACTTTTGTGTTGTGAAGGATCGGGCAACGAGGAAGGTGCATGCTACTGTAAGGGACAGGTTTTTCTTTCGTCCAAATTCTCTTTCGATGTTTGGCATAATAGATTAGGTCACCCATTAATAAAAGTATGATTTTTCCATTCCAGCAAATAAGAGTTCTAGCATTTGTGGGTCTTGTCAACAAGCTGGCAAAAGCCATAAATTTCCTTTTACATCATCCTCTTCTTTGTCTTTGAATCCTTTAGACTTGATTTACTCTGATGCATGGGGTCCTTCCCCTTATTTATCAAATACTAAATTCCGTTATTATGTTATCTTCATTGATGATCGCACAAAATTCATTGGTATTATCCCATGTACATTAAAAGTGAAGTCTACTCAATTTTTCTGCGATTTAAGTCTCGAGTTGAAAATTATTTTGAAGGCAAAATTAAACTAGTTCAATCTGATTGGGGTCGAGAGTATCTAAAATGTTCAAAGTTGTTTGACCAAGTTGGTATTCTCCATCACATTTCTTGTCCTCATACCCATGAACAAAATGGATACATAGTCATATTGTCGAGATAGGCTTAACGTTATTGGCGCATGCCTCACTTCCTCTCTTCATTTTTGGGATGATGCCTTTTCAACTGTTGTGTATCTCATCAATCGTATGCCTACTCTTATCCTTCACAACATCTCACCTGCTGAGAAATTATATAAAAGAAATTCCTGATTATAATTTCTTAAATGTTTTTGGGTGTGCTTGTTATCCTTATTTACGACCATTCAACTCTCACAAACTTGCTTTCAGATCTTCTCGATGTGTCTTTCTTGGTTATAGCCCAATACATAAAGGCTATAAATGTATTCATAAACCTAGTGGTCGAATCTATATCACTCATGATGTTGTCTTTGATGAGTCGATTTTTCCGTTTGCACTAAACAACAGTACACTGCCTCCTTCACAAGTTCCTTCAATGTTACATGTAATTGCCCCTTGTTCAGCACCAACACCTCCTTATTCCTTACATTCAACTCCCATAAAATCCCTTATCAATCCAACCCCTTCAGGTGCTTTATTACCATCCCTTCAAGCTAATACTTCTCCCAAGTCTCCATCACTGTCATCAAATTCACTTCCCACTGTGATTATATTGTCACTGTTGACTTGCCCTTATTACCGAGTGTTGTCCCTTCACCTTTACCAATTCAGTCCGAACGAAACAACACTACTTATGTCCCACACCATATGATCACTAGACATAGAGCAAAACACTCACAATCTAAAGCCAACTTGACCACCAAATATCCCCTTCCAAATTCTCCGATCTACCCATCGAACCTACTTGTTTCTCCCAAGCCAATAATTAAGGATGCAAGTTGGAGAAAGGTTATGCAAGAGGAATATAATGCTCTCATCCAAAATGGTACATGGACCCTTATACCCGCATCCAATGCAAAGAACATTGTTGGTAGTAAGTGGATTTTTAAACTTATATAAGCTCCATCTAGATGGTTCTATTGAGCGATACAAGGCTCGTTTAGTTGCTAAAGGATTTAATCAAGAAGCTGACATTGATTATCATGACACATTCAGTCCAGTAGTGAAGACTACTACCATTAGAGTGGTTCTTACTTTAGCATTATCAAAAGGTTGGTCAACTCGATGTCAAGAATGCCTTTTTACATGGTGAATTAGATGAGGAGGTCTATATGACTCAACCTACCGGGTTTGTTGATCCAAAATATCCAAAACATGTTTGTAAACTTCACAAGGCTCTATATGGGCGTTAAACAAGCCCCCCGAGCTTGGTTTGCGAAACTAACTAGTGTGTTACTTCATGTTGGATTTCTTGCCTCCAAGGTTGATTCATCACTATTCATTTTCCATTCTAGCGACATATTCACCATTGTGTTGGTCTATGTTGATGACCTTATTATCACTGGAAATCCAGATGCCTTCACCAAAAATCTAATTGATAAGCTCTCAGTTTGAAGGACCTTGGCAGATTACACTACTTCTTGGGTGTAGAAGTTCACAAGGTTTAATGCTAACTCAAACCAAGGTGGTGTGACAACCTGTCTGCTATTTATTTTACTACTAATCCAATTTTTCATGCACGACACAAAGCACATTGAATTAGACTTTCATTTTATCAGAGAAAAAATAGCTTCGAAGGATCTTGAGGTCAGATACATTAGCTCACTGGATCAGGTAGCAGACACATTGAACAAAAGCTTGCCGGTTCGAAGATTTCAGTTTCGGCGTGACAATTAGCTCGTTGTTGTGGACACACAACTTCCCTTGAGGGGGATATAAGTTTATTTCCTCTGTTTCCAGACTTCTTATTATATTAGGAGTCTATCTCCTATGTATCTATTTAATATGTACGTGTGTGCTACAATTGAATGGGTAGAGAAAGTGAGATCTTCTCCAAGTCTTACGCCAATCACACTCCGTCAAGTGTCAAAATGACATTTTTTGGCCATTCATAAGTAACCTTGTCCACCCATTACAACTATAAATAGGGGATAGACACGACATTCATAGGTATTCTGCAAACACTTCAACAAGCATTGTAGAAAACTACAATATCTACTACATAGTTCTTCCAAGGAGTGATCAACGTAGTTTTTTCCAGAGATCTTTTCTAAAGCAACAAAGCACTAACCAACATTTCCGACGATTGCAATAGAGATCCAAATCATCCAACAATTCGAGAAGTTTGCTATTGAAGGCCCTTGAATCTTGGAGAAATTTAGGAAAGAAGAATCTAGAGAGTAACGAAATTATACACAGTTTCATCAATAAAAATGACCTTTTCTGGCAGTTAATTTTTGGTATATAAAAAATTAATTGCGAACAACTGTAATTCCTATTAAAATAAAATAAACTAGCGAATATATTGTGTCATCATCCCCATTTGCTACAAGTAAACTAGCGAATATATTGTGTTGGTGGAACCTCTGTACTAATTAATGAAACAAATGGGTATGATGACGCTGATTTTGAGAAAAAACTATTTAGCTGTAGAAAGAACAAAACGCAACCGCTAACTTTTATATCGAATAATTAATATAGTTGCAATCATATCAAGTAACAAATACTATTTAAAAAAGAAAAGTCAGAAATTTATTTCACAAAATGAAAACACAATACATTGCGTTCATAGTCGATTTTTAGCGTTTGTAGGATAGTTGGAAGAGAAAGAGGAGAGTTGGAGGCGACCAAAGTGAACAACTATTTTCTAAACCCTAATCCATTTTTCTTCTCTTTAGTCGCCCCCATATCCTACAAACCCTAAAAATGGATAGAATCCCATGACAATTTAGGACAGGAAAATAAGGGAATCTAAAAGTAGCACTTATTGTTCCATCATCCATGGAGTGGCCAAACAATTTTGTATAAGTGCCAAAATTAACATAGACGATCGTGATTTGTAAGCTAGGAAGATCTGAGGAAATATACTGTGGAAAACGAAGATAGCACATACTGAAAACGGTTAATGTAACTAACCCACATGTTCTGAATGTAATTTTTACCCCAAATGACTGAAACATCACCACCTAATGCTAATGCCCTTCTCAGTGAAACAAACTAAACCAAATCTTGAACAAATATGAGCAAAAACGATACATAGTTACTACATGTAAAGTCCTTCGGGCACTCCCTCTTTCTTCTTGAACATCACCTTATCTTTCGCCTTCTTGAAATCTGCATGAGTCACCTGTAGAGAACAGAATAATTTTGTCAACGTCTATAGGAAAATGCAAACTATTAGCTCCCAAGCTTTACCAAACCCCTGCAACATGATTTTAAGAACCCCTACGGGACATGAACCCAAGTTAATGAACCAATTATAACATGCTCCCTGATCAATTTACATTACAACATACAACTCCACACATGAATAAAGACGTGAACTTGGTGAATTCCAAAGTTATGAGCATTTGGGTGCAAATTGGAGCCGAACAAAATCCCTCATTTCTAAAAGAAAAACATAACTTCCCATTTTGAGGTCTTACCTTCATACGCCGTTCTCTTAGAGCATGCAATCCAGCTTCAGTACATATTGCCTTGATATCAGCTCCAGAAAATTCATCCTTGGTCATAACAAATTCTTCTAGGTTGACATCATCAGACAAAGTCATCCTTGCTGTGTGTATCTGATATCCCAAATTAGATTTTCTAGTCAGCAAATAGGAGGCAATCTGGGATTCAACACTCAGTAGTATTTGCAAACATCACAATAACAAACCTGGAATATGCGCCTCCTTGTTTTAATATCAGGAAGAGGGAACTCAATCTTCCTGTCTATTCTACCAGGTCGCAGTAGGGCAGGATCAAGACTCTCGATTTTATTTGTAGCAAGAATCACTTTAACATCTCCTCTGGAATCAAAACCATCTAGCTGGTTCAACAACTCTAACATGGTCCTCTGGATCTCACGTTCACCACCAGAATGTGCATCGTACCTGCAGATGAAGACATTAATTAACAGAAATGCACAATATTCCAATCTTCAAGTTACTGATGCCAGAGACAAACCTCTTCGTACCGACTGCATCAATCTCATCAATGAAGACGATAGAAGGTGAGAGATCGTCAGCAACTCTGAAGAGCTCCCTCACCAATTTAGGCCCATCTCCCAAATATTTCTGAATCAGTTCACTTCCAACAACACGCAAGAAAGTTGCCGAAGTGGAGTTTGCAACTGCCTGAACAAAAATCATTAACACAGCTCAGATTTAATCTTTTGCATACCCAAAGAGACAATAGTACCTCGACAGCAATTAATAAACACTCAACAAAGACTGTACTATCTCCGGTCAATTTTAAATGTATCCATTTAAGGAAACCAAGGTGGCATTTAGTTCCCCAAAATCTACCTGTGCTCCTACAGATGACCTAAAATGTCTTAGAAGAGATAAAGGGTAATTTGAAGTGATATAAGGGGTAACTTAGTGAAAAAAAACCCTTATAATTAATGCTATTATATGGTTTTGGTAAAGGGTGTGCCCCTTAAACACCATTTAAAACGGACAGGAAGAAGTAACTGCTAGCAGTTCTTACACAAACACAAATAGATAGCATGACAGTTGAATGGGCTAATGGCAGCCAGACCCGGAAAAAATATCCAACAAACAAATTATTCCTCAAAATTCAAAGACATAGCATGACACTCAAACAGGCTAATGGCAACTTAACTTGTAAAAGGCATCCAACAAACCAGATTTTCCTCAAAAAGTTGACATGGGCATTATGAAAGAACTTTTGTTGTACCATCATAGTAATATCGCATGTTGATTTCAAGTAACTCAACATGCCAGGACATGTAAAAAATCTTATCCAAACAAAGAATGACACTCAATTGTCCAAAAGAATCTGCTCATTATCATATGAATCTATCCCAATAAATAATTCCATTGATACCGGACTTCAGTCAAATGTATTCTTAAGTAAACTCCAGCACTTTAAGAAAATTCCCAATTTTCTACCAAATAACACTTATCATTATTTCCATTTCTTCACAAAACCTTAATGGCTTCCTACATACCCCAGTTTAACATTAGAAAGTCATCTGGGGAATATACTTGGACAGGATTAATTCTTTCTTTGGAAATTTCAAAGAACATGAAACAGTATTTGGTCCAATATTCTTCTGATTTACTCATAGGGATGGAAAATGTGGCGGCACGGGGCGGGTGCAGGGAAAACCCGCATAAACCCACAAAGACTTCTCCCCATCCCACCCTGCATAGAATAATTTTTTTGTTTTTCCCTGCCCCGTATAGCTCCAACATTCTTCTGCTTCTAACATTATTATTATTCTGGGGTTGGACAGAGGATTGTAGTTTTTACAGAAGTTGCGATGCATAAATTACTCCCAATAAGACCCTTCGGGGTGGCCTAGTGGTTTGGGCTTGGGACTTCCATGTTGGAGGTCTCAAGTTCGAAATCCCTTGCCAGCGAAAGCAAGGGGTTTAACTTCTGGGTCGAGCTCGTCGCACCGGGCTTGCCTAGTGTGGGTTACCTCTCCTATGTGGTTTGCGAGCTATTGCATAGGAGCGAGGGTTTTACCCTGTGCGCACCCAAAGGGTAGCGGCAGCAGATTTCCCTTGTCATCAAAAAAAGAAATTACTCCCAATAAGATGATTTTAACTTTTCTATTCTCATCACCTATATTGAACTTGCTCTATAGAAGAATGTAGAGGCAACTAATATGTTCTCTGAAAAATGAAACCAAAAGATCCATTTCTGGTGGCTATTTTGACACGCAATGATACCATTTTGTTAAGCCTCCATTTGACAAAAGAAAATGTGTTAGAACTAATTAAGTAATCCAAAGTGTGTTCACATTTTTGTCAAAATGTAAAAAAACTTTATTAGCTAACTTAGTAGTGCATCATTCTCAACACTGCAGTACAACATATCATTTCTAGAATTTCTTCATCCGTCACAGATATTGGCTGCAGAATCACACACAACAAAATCATGCTAAGGCATATTATCATTCAAACATGCACAATATAGCATTGGTTGTCTTCAGGACTGAAAATCACGCTCTGGAAAAGCAGCAACAAACCCCAACCAGCGCACCCGCTCCACCCCACATATTTTTTCCAAAAAAATATTGTACTTGCCCCCGCCCCCGCAAAAGATCTAACCCACAATACTGGCCCACAAATACCATAACCCGCCCCGCCCCATTGCCATCCCTATTTACTCACCCTCTCGGTTTTTCTTCAATCAAATAAGAGACCTACCACTCTAGCCAAAGGAGATCAAAGTGGAGGCTTAAGAGAGTATTTTTAAGTCCATTATACAAAAGAAAATTTCACAAACCTTTGCAAGCAAGGTTTTGCCAGTCCCGGGCTCCCCATAGAGAATGACCCCTTTAGGAGGTTTTATACCAATGTCTTCATACAGCTCAGGGTGAGTCAAGGGAAGCTCAACAGCTTCTTTAATCTCCTGAATCTGAGCATCCAATCCACCTATATCAGCGTAGGATTCCAAAGGAGCTTTCTCAACCTTCATGACAGACACCATTGGATCAACGTCGTCTTGTAGAAGCCCAACAACAGATAGAACCTGAATAAGAACATACATAAGTCAAAAAGACCCACCCTCAAACTTACATAATTTTCTGCAAAAATAGAGGACAAAGATGGAGATCTTTGCTGAGAAGTTACTGCTAGAAAGAAGAGAAACTATACATAAGTCACAAGGACCCATCCTCAACCAGGGACACTTCTACTACAAATATTAAACGAAGAGGGAGAGATTTGCTGAAAAGTTACTGCTAGAAAGAGAACATAAGATGTTTGATAGCATGTGGATTAAGAAAATGAGAGCATTACAGATAAATTTTGAGACCCATTAACCCACGAGAGATAGTGAGTCACTTAGCCACTGGAATTATTTCAATGACTAAGCCACTCCCCAACTTAAACAAAAAAGAAAAACTGATAACCATATATGAATCTTTTATTACTTCTCAAGTGTGGCATAGATATTCTCACAAAGCGTAAAAACCTGACTAATAGAAAATGTTAATCCAGAAGAGTTGTCAAAAAGAATAGAAAATGTCCATTCAATGAGGTATCACGAACTCCAGGTATTTTATCAGTGTTTTGCTGACATGGTAAAATGTTAATTCAAAAGGATATAACAAACTTCAGTTATTTTAGCAGTTTCTTTGTGGCATACTACAATGTCAATTCAAAGGGATATTAGAATTCTGGATAATTTATGAGTTGTTTTGTTACACGATGTTAATTTGAAATTCGATTGGACCATACATTACAAACATTGGAAAAGTTGACCTTCATAACCAGGAAAACTAATCAAAGCAATCATATCCCACTATCCTTGAGCACTTCGAAAGCAGCTGAATGATAGCTACCTGACTGTACAACCCACTGGCACTTTTATAAGGCTCCCATGTACACAACCTAAACCAGAAAGGTTATGGAGGTAGAAGAGCATTTATAAGGTAAACTTGGGGGTTGGGGTGGGTGGAGAGAGAGATACCAAATGAGTTTTAAACATGAAAGGTTAAAAGGTCTTGCTACAGCACTAGAAAATCAAATCAAATATAGAATGATATCGTCAAAACCACTGCAAAAATCTTCACAAGATTTGCATGCCTACAACAATGAAAATCCATAGACACGTGTGGAACTGCAAAGCTAAAGCCTAATTTCCCTAAAAAAATTGAGTGGCAACCCTGACAAATATTTGAGTTTGGTTTCCACTATACAGACAATAGATAGGAAGGTGGAGGAAACGAATTAGGGCGGCAGGTTAGTATGTAGGAGTATGTCCATATTAGTAGGTAGGAGTGTTTTGTCTTGTTTCCCTTACTAGTAGTCGTAGGACTATTCTTGGTGTTTCTTGTTCTTCAATTTTTATTACTATCTATTGTTTTTGTGTAGTTCGATCATAGTCTTGTTTTGGTGTAATACTCTTTTGCTACTATTTGTTGTTTATGTTACTATCTATTGTCTCTTGTACTTCCATTACGTCTTTTTCTAGATTGTTTGTGTCTCCAGCCGAGGGTCTATCAAAAACAGCCTCTCTAAATCACCTTTGAGGTAGAAGTAAGGCATGTGTCACCTCTACCCTACCCCACTTTGTAGGACTACACTGGGTATATTGTTGTTGTTGTACAGACCACATTATAATAGAAAGAAATAAGCATTTAGGCAGCCAATGCTCAAAAAATATTATGTAGAACATATAAAGTAAGAGCATCTAAAAAGGGCCCATCAAACTACTAACTAGCTGCGGGCTGGGGATAAAACACCACTTAAGAGATTACAATTGAGAAAAACACCCCTTGATAAGATAATAGCTCCACCCAACAACAACTAAGCGACAGTCTCAAACAAGTTCGGATCAACAATATGAATCCTCACTAACCATGTTTCTTCATAAGTTCATCTCAGGCCAATATTATACAAATTAAAATAAAAAGCACTAAGAAAGTTCTCTGTATTTTCTACGTTCCCCAACTAAACAACCAGAAACCCCTTGGTTACCCATGTTCATATCCTGATGAAACCTTCAAGAATGTAACTATTGCATGCCCCTCACTGTAGGATATACTTTGTACAGTTAAATGCACTAAACCCTTACGTTCCCTCAGTCCAGAGCAGTAAATCATAATTAAATAATATTAACAAGAACTGTGAATAAATAATCAGACCTAAAATTCCATGATTCCAATCACTAACAAGGCGTTGTTTGAAACATATTCTGCTATTGTTCCATTTCAAAGTCCAAAAACCAAACCATTACCTAGTTAGGAGTATAGCTAACTGTACATGAACTTGCCAATGTCAGTTCTTAACTTCAAATCTGCAATTCGGGGCTATAGAAACGGAACATATACTACTGCAAACCCTAAGTAGGCAAGACCAACAAACATCAAAATGAACTAAAAATAACAAAGTCAAATACCTTATTATGCATCAAAATGGCACAACCAGGCTCCAATTGGTCCTTATCCACAAAGGACAAGATCCCAACATAATACTCTGGCCCAACTGAAGAAGAAACTATGGCATGGTTCTCATCAATAAGCTCCTCTAGATTACCCACGCTCATGGGAGAACCACGTAGATCATCAACCTTAGATCTATCCTCTTCGGTTTTCTCTTCCTGAGGTTTCAGTCTTTCCTGATTAGCCACGAATTCTTCTTCCATCAATAGATAATCTTTGATCCTCTCGAGCTTTAGTAGCCGAAGCTTGCACTTGGTCAGCGGTGTAACAGTCGGGAGCCGAGCTGCCGCTTCAGGTCCTTTCTGTTTGCGCTGCTTACGGCCAACTCGAGCCGGTGGAGCAGCCGGCTCAAACTTTTTCTCCTTCTTGTCTCCGTCGTTCTTCCGATCTCCGGGAAGTTGCCTGTTAAGTCCACCGGGCGTTCCTTGACCCATTGATTCAACGAAGGTTTAACTGTGGAGAAAGGGGGAAGAAGGGCTTCAGAAATGGTGTCTTTTTTAACAAGAAATATTATCTGAGTGTGACTAAATTGAGACACACTATAAATACGGATATCTAACGAGCCCGGACTGGCCCGTTAATATTTGGATCACGGGTTAGGGATTTTTTTCCTACAGATACAGAAGTAATAGAGTACAATATATGTTTGCTTTAGCTTTAATTTTGGATTTTCAAAAAGTAATAAAAAAAATTTGATAAAATATATATAAATTCCAACAAAATATATAGCTTGTATATAATTTTATTCACAAAATATGTGGTAAATAAATTCGATCAAATCATACAACTTGCATATAAATTTTATTGTATACAAATTCGATCAAAATATGTAATGTACTTAATTTTGCAACGTATTTATGTCTTCCTTAACGAGTCTTGATATGAAATTTCAATGAGAAAATAATCAAATATTCTTCTAATTTATATTTAAATTTCCAACTACACACTTCAATTTCACGGGGTTCTATCACCCCTCTTGAATTGTTTAAAACTGATATTGTTACACCCTTAAAAAGTGTCACACCCCAAACTCAAGGGGCACAACTGACACCTAATGCTAAAACTTAGGTTTGAGTCGATTTTACTGAACTATTTGCTAATTGTGCAGAACAACCACACAGTTAGGAAAAATAAACAAGTATATCTCGGCTTGAAAATAATCTCTTGGTCATGCAACAATTCGGAAATTGATAAGTTGAGTTGGCAAAAAAGTTGCAAAAAAAATTATGTGATGCAGGTCCTACGAGTATGTCGACGGTTCCTAGAATGTTCTATGGATTGTAGAAGGCAAACGTAGAAGTTGAGTAAGACTTTTGGGAAATGTTAAGTCGCAGATGAAGGGTCTACGGTTGAATATGACTAATCGTAGAAATAACTACTGGCCGTAGGAAATGCTCGTAGAATGGCTTCCAATGTTGATGAAATTTATGTATATCGGGTTCTACAGATGAGGTCTATGAGCCGTAGAAAGGTTGACAACCCGTAGAAAGGGTTCGTGAAAATTGTAAGAAATAGTCGGTCTCTAGTAATGTGTTTACGATTGAACAGGACGGATCATAGGATTCCTAGTCCATAGAAGTCCTTCGGTAGTTTTAAGTTAGGGTTATTTGGGTGTTTTCCTACGCTTTTAACTTCTAAACTATGTTGTTTCTAGCCTATTATAATGACCTATAACTGATTGTACTCTTCTAAACCTACCCAATTCCCTCACATTCACTCAAAAACCCCAAATTCCCTCCAAGTTCATCCTCTCCAATTCTCTCAAAAATTCCCAAGGAAAAGCTACGGTTTCTTCAAAGATTCAAGGTTCTTGTTCATTCTTTAGGGCTTTGATTACTAGGGTATGTGGAAACTTCACCAATGAATTTCTTTCATCCATTGGGTCCCAAAAGAAACTCAATTTCAATTATGACTTCAACCCAAATTCTCTAGGGTTTCATGCAAAATTCTTCGTGGGTTCAAATGTTTATGATTCAATTTTCTATAATTGATCTATTCATACATAATTTGATTCAATTACATGTTTTCCGATGAATTTCATATGAACTCATGTTTTATGTCTATATTATGAATATGAATTATGATTATGAAATTATCCGTGCATCATGAAATTGAAGAATTTATGAATAAAGGATGTTTTAGGTAAAGTATCATATGATTATAAAAGGTTTTCTCACCATGAATGATGATCATGATTTTTAATACTTAGATAAGTACCAATTGACTTGTGAAAGATTTTCTCACTTATGAAATAATGATTTGGAAAGGACCTATTCTATAAGATAAAGTTTATGATTGAGTTGGTATTGATAGATTCTTACCTTTCCAAGTATTGTGTTATGATGATTATGTCTATTTTCCGTTGGGATTTTACTTAGCACAGAGAGGATTTTGAGATGAAGGTTTTATTGTTAGTAGATGTTTAGTCTTTAGTAGTAATCTCATTGACCCTTACTACGTGACCTCATATGATTTGTTTTAGAAAGACATAGCTAGTGGATCTACCTAAGTTAATATGTATGGTCCTTACCTTGACAAGTAGGACAATCTCTTTTCGGTGTGGAAAAGACATCGGATTCCATGTTATAGCTCACATGGTTTATGCAAATGAACTACGTTTTCTTCAAAGATTTTTATGACCTTTTCAAGGATTTTGATTTAAGTTTTCTCTTATGACTTTCAATCATGCATTTGACCTTGTCTATGATTTATGAGTTAACTTTAAAGTTTTTCTACGTTTTACTTGCTCATGCATTTTCATGTTTTAAGTTCATTATATTATCACGTTTATGTTTATGCATTTTCTCCACATTTAGTACATTCAAAGTAATGATGCATATTGTACCTATATTGTTTCATAATATAGGATGTGACACTCCTCTGACTGGTTGTGGCTAGTTGGATTGCTCTGCTATTGCACTTGAATTGGTGAGTCCTCATTGTTCGAGGACAGGTCCATTATCATTTTATTACTTTCTTAGTCTTTCAGTTTTCAGACATTGTTTGTGGTCTAGGGGTTTGTCCTAACCAAATCTATGATAAGAGAAGGCTTGTGTCAAACATAGTTGATGTTCCATGTATTCTCTTATGTACTCTGTTTTGGTATCTTTTATGACTTAAACATTTGAGACTTATATCTCATTTTTATGTTGTATTCTTAATCTTGTATTTTATTATGTCGTGCTTATGTCAAGTGGCTTGTTTAGGGTCTTTCTGGGTCGTATTCGTCATATCACATTTAGGGTCTAGTTTGGGTCGTGACAAACTTGATATTCAGAGTATCAGACTTATAAAGGTTCTAGGAGTCTGACAAGCCACGTCGAGTAGAGTCTTATTCATCAGTTTGAAGCGCGCCATATTTATGAATATGAGGCTACAAAACGTTTAGAAAATTTCACTTCTTTCAATATTCTAAAGTCGTGCGTTATAGTTGAACTCTATAAAGGTATTCCTCCTAACTCTTGTTCTATACTTTAAGAATATGACTCCTCGAAGAGCTCGTGTGAGAAGGAATGTTGGTGACAATGTGGAACCTAAAGTTTCTGAAGCTCCAATCAACCCTTTGACCGAGCAAGTGTCACATGCTGAGTTTAGAGCCGCTTTCCAAGTATGGGCTCAAGTATGACCGCTCAAGCTAATAGGAAGGTTATAGCTCCCGTGAACCCGATTGTGGGTACGACACCGACAAAGGTTAGAGACTTCACAAAGATAAAAAAAAATTAAATTTCATTGGTCCAAAATGGATGAGGATCCACAAAAGTTCATAGAGGGAATACACAAGATTGTGGACATCATGGGAATAACTCTAATGGAAAAGAAGGATTTGGCCACTTACCAACTCAAGGGTGTTTCTCAAGTTTGGTTTGACCAATGGAAGGAGAAAAGGGCCAAGTTCAAAGGGGAATTTCTTGATCATTTCTTTCCCCTGGAGATGAAGGAGGCTTAAGTGCAAGATTTCATCAATATACGACAATGGAACGTAAGTATGAAATAGTATGCATTAAAGTTTACTCAATTTTCAAATTATGCTCCTACTATGGTTGTAGACTCTAGAGCGGGGATGCGTAAGTTTGTTTTGGGTGTGTCCGAGATGGCGGTCAAAGAATGTCAAACTGCCATGATAATCAAGGAGATGGATATCTCAAGGTTAGTGATTCATGCCCAACAAGTAGAAGAGCAAAAGCTAAAGGAAAAGGCTAGAGAGTCGAAGAGAGCAAGAACAGGTGATGGTGACTTCTCTCACTCTAGGTCCACTAGAAATGGATGTTCTCATTTTCAGCAAAAGTTCTCCAGTCAGAATTCTTCAAATGCTCCGTCTTAAAATTTCAACAAGGATAGGGTGTTTAACCCTAAGCCTCAAGAAGACGGTTTAGTTGATCTTCCATTCCCGCTTTCCAAAAGTGTGGCAAGAGTCATTCGAGAAAATGCTTAATCGGTACTGATATTTGATTTGGTTGTGGGAAGAGTGATCACAATATGAGGATCTCTTGCAAGCTAGCTAGCAAGAGTAAGGATGGTCGTCAGGTTCATCCTAGTGGTTCAGGTTCGGTTGGTGCTCCTCGTTAGAACATTTTTTATGCTCTTTAGACTTGACATGATCATGAGGGTTCTTTCAATGTGGTGATCGGTATGCTGCGAGTCTTTTATCTCGATGTATATGCATTGGATCATGCTTCATCCAGGTGTTACATTGTTTTTTGTGACTCCTTATGTGGCTACGAGATTTAATGTCTATCCCCAAATCATTTTAGAATCTTTTGCAGTCTCTACACTTGTTGGTGATTCCATTATTGCTAGACGAGTCTATAGAAATTGTCATGTTTCAGTTTCTCATAGAGTTACTCATGTTAATCTTGTAGATCTATACATGTTAGACTTTGATGTTATTTTGGGGATGGATTGACTTCGTTCTTGTTATGCTTCCATAGATTGTAAGATCTGATTGGTCACATTGTAGGTTCCAAATGAACCTATATTAGAATGGAAAGGGGGAAGTTCAATGCCTAAGGGTCAATTTATATCTTGCCTAAAGGCTAGGAAAATAATCTCAAAAGGTTGCATCTATCATCTTGTCTGGGTTAGGGATATGGATTCTAAAAGCCCTACTCTTGAGTTAGTCCCGATTGTTAATGAATTTCTAAAAGTTTTTCCCTATGATATTTCTAGTAATCCTCCTGAAAGGAAAATAGACTTCGGTATTGACCTTCTTCTAGATACTCTTATTTATATTGCTCCTTACTGTATGACTCTGCTAGAACTTAAGGAGTTAAAAGATCAGTTGGAAGATTTGTTGGACAAGGGTTTCGTTAGACTGAGTATCTCATCATGGGGTGCTTTGGCATTGTTTGTCCGTAAAAGGATTGTTCACTTCGTATGTGTATTGACTATCAGTAATTGAATAAGGTCACGGTAAAGAATAAATGTCCAACTCCAAAGATAGATAACTTGTTTGATCAACTCCAAGGTGTGAGTTTCTTCTCAAAGATCTATCTTCCATCGGGGTATCATCACTTGAGAGTAAGAGAAAGTGACATTTAGAAGACGACTTTTCAAACTCGGTATGGCCAGTATGAGTTTTTGGTGATGTCATTTGGTTTGATTAATGCCCCGGCGGCTTTCATGGATCTTATGAATAGGGTGTTCAAGCAATATCTTGATATGTTCTTGATAGTATTTATTGATGATATTTTGATTTACTCACGGAGTGAGAATGAGCATATTGATCACTTAAGGATTGTGTTACAAATCCTAAAGAATCGTCAATTGTATTCCAAGTTTAGTAAGTGTGGATTTTGGTTGAGGTATGTTGCTTTCCTTGGCCACATGCTTACTAAACTTGGCTAGTTCTAATCCTCAAACTCCCGTTTGTTACCTTTTTTCCTACGTATTAGCATTTTTACTCAAACAATCTAAAATTAGGACTGGTCCTAATGTTTGCAATCATTATAAATTAATTTAAATGAAAAAGATAATAAGATATACAAATGCAATACACGATTTATTCCGTAAAAACCCTAGTTTTAGGTCAAGACATCATAAATTCCACAACTCGCAGTTGTGGGATTAGCCACTCATGATTACTGAAACAAAGATGAGGTTTGCATTTATTCAAGAAATAATTAATTACAAGAGGAAAGAAAATCGACACTCTTAATTTGAACAGTCAACGGATACTCCTTGGGAAAGTGTGTGCAAGAGTATCGTCCTCCAATTAGAAAACAAGATACTGAAATAAAAACCTAAAAAAGTATTTATAGTTCCAAGGAAATTCAAATTTAAAAACAAAAAACAAAAATCATGAGGCCCGTCTAATGTTGCATCTGACATCTTGTCATGAGAGTGACGGTCTTTAAAGAATTTTGGCACATTCCTCCTGGCCTGATGTTGAGATCTAACGGCCCATCAAGGATCTGACGGTCCATCATCTTCATTATTGCTGGTATCTAAGAACTCTAAGCTTCTTAATGGTGTGATGATGCAATTGACGCTTCGTCAAATCTCTGAAGTCCCGCCAGGGCTATCGTAGGGGCTATTCTTTTGACGCTTAGCTCCATTTCACTTTCTTTCCTATTTTGACTAATTTCATGAACAACTCAATGATAAACTATCAAAAAGACACCAATATTACTTAAGATTGCACAATTTTTATTTTTTTTATAATCGAGAAATTCTTATTTGACCCGCCCTTTGGATCAATCACAGTCTTCTAAACTAGGTGGATAATGGGCCCACCCCTCTACCCTTCTCCACTTAAATACCAGACTTCTATTTGCATGGTGTGGGGCTTGAACATGCGACCTAAGCTACAAATCCTCAACCTTTTTCCACTCGAGCTAGGCCTTGGGGGCTTAAGATTTCACAATTATTCCTAGTAAAATCATTAGTTAAAATCATTAGTTCTGCCGTCAAATTCCAGTACATCATTCGTAATCTTGATAAAAATTCCCTCATAATCACATTTGGAAGGTCCATAATCGTGGTGACATGAGAAATTCTTGTTTTTTTTTGTAATCTCCCTTGAAAAGCTTAAAGTTGTTGGCGTCCATGGTTAATAAATTATGATTTAGTGAGATGAGTGTATTTACGAATTAAACGTATTAGAACAACATGTTTGAGGAATTAGAAGTTGATTAGGAGACAAACAAAGCACAAAAAAATTTATTGTAAAGGCTAATAATCATGATCTCTTATTCAATTACATATCCCTTATTGATGCATTTTTTGTTTTCAAGATTAACACATCAATGTACCACGTCAGAATGATTATGGTGGAAATTTTGTTCTACCAGAATTCAAAAGTATCCACAAAACATTCAAAGTTGTCATACTTAACACTAAATTATACGAGAATTAATTGTCTCCCATGAGAGTCTTGAGCGAAGAAAAGCTTGGAATGTAGGTTGTCGCTGCGAGAATTCAAAAGTTCTCTTTGCATCAAGATTTCTCTATTTTTCCATTTGCATCAAGCTTTTTCCATTTAAATTATTCTTATAGATATTTCTTTGCACTGTGCCCTAAGTTATGTTCTGAGAGGTGAATCTTTGGTCATTCTAATACTAGATGAAGCAATATTTAGAAATAGGATGATTTTTTAAGATAAAGAAAAATGAACAAATGGGGACAATATACAAGGGTCTTGGAACAAACACTGAAATGAAAATGGCAAAGGTTTTCTAATCTTTCAAAGATATATTTGAATTCAATAAAAAATGAAGCAACAATGAAGTTCTGAATTGTTCTTCGTTGAGAAAGCTCGTATCGATCATATCACATTCCAAAGAATGAGGCAATTAGAGATTGTACGACAGAACTCAAAAGCATCCTAAAAAAAGTAAAAGTTGGTTGGTGTTAAGATATATTATACAAGAAACATAGAAACTAAACATAATATCCAATAAAAATTGAAACAAATTAAATATCTAAAGTATCTCAATCGTCAGATAAACATATGAGACATGAAAACCTTCCCCCATAATAGTCTGAGTGAGTCAAAACTTGGGATGTAGCTTGTCGCTGCAAATTCAAGGTACACTTTGACCTTCGTAAACTTCTTTTATTTTGGGTCGTAAGAAACTACTTATCTTGCAAGATCCCTTTGCATCAATATTTCTCCATCTTTCCAAGTTAAGATTGGTATAAATCTATCACAACGGATATTTGGTTGAATAGTATCCTTAAAAATGCGATATTTAGACCAAGATTCAGCTATTCCATATTCTTTCATCCACCATGTATCAACATACTACTATGGTTAGTATTACACAAACATAGACAATTCTCCAACTCTACTAGTTTCAAGTAGGAGGATGAAGTTTTTAGACCACGTGGAGCTAACAAGGACTTCATCTCTTCTGTCCAACTGTGAAAGGAGTAAATGCTGACATTTTTTTTCTGAACCCATCCAATGAACAACATCATTGACGTTAGCGTTACTAAATGATTCACATAGAGGTTTTGGAGCCTCACCCACGTTCCTCTATTTCTCAACAACTCCAAGAGTATAAACTTCCAATTCTGATACTTGTGGGCGTCCCTTAAACTTTCTAACTACTGATCTCAATACTTTAAATTGGCCAGAGGCTTCACTAAAGCAGAATGCATAAGCAAAAAAATGGATTCTTTTCTTTCATATGGGCAATTTAACCTTGAAATATTCACCTAAAAAAAAAATTGTAATGTAAATCGAATGCTCTACAATATTCCTCGAACCATTAAACAAACAAATGAACCCATTACATTAACAAATTAATATCATGTTTTCAATAGAGAAAGTGGGTGAAGGGAGGTGAAACCTAGGGTTCAATATAATGCCTCTGTTTAGGGGGTGAGAAACATCATCTTTGAGTTCTATAAGTAACCGAACTGAGTCATTTATTGAAAGTATATTGTAGGAAAAATAAGATAATCTTTTGTAAAACATGTTACCAAATAAAAGGTCACAAGTTAAAATATGTTACCAGAGTTTACAAACAATCTTAGAAAGAAAAATGGACTTTATTGGCAATCGTAAAAGAATATTGACCATAATCACCATTTGAAGGTCCATAATCCTCATGACATGATAGATTCTTCTTCTTTTGCTATAACCCTTGAAAAGCTTAAAGATTTAGACATCCATGGCTGCCACTTCCTTTGAACAAAAATGAAGCTTGTTTTGAGGGTTTTTGGTCTTATGGATCGACTGGACTTTCATATATAGTGTGCTCCTCTAAAATGACTATAGAGGCTACTTTGAGTTCCAAAAGTAACCACACAGAGTCATTAATTGAAAGTAATTCTTGAAATTTAACTAGTCGTTAACTAATATTAAATTTTTTCCTAATATTATTTCTTACACCATCTTAGTATATAAAACATATTACTTTGGACATTTGAAGAATATAAAATTCTTTTATCTTTCTTGAAAATCTAATGTTTCGATTGTCAATTTATAGCTAGAAGTTTTTGTTCCCAAACCAAAAAAGGCAAAGGTATGTTCTAAAACTTTTAGATATATGTTATTATCCATTAATGTGTTTAGAATTGGATTCATTCAAATATTCAATACCTGAAGATACTAACATGGAACTAACGTAACAAACACTTTATCCAATGTAGAACAAAAAGAGCAAGAGTGATACAGTGATATTTTCAATACCTGAAGAGATCATTTATTATATATATTCTAGGATTATTGTCGATTCTTTAACGTGCGTCAAGTGCCTTTCAAAATTTAAAATTCCTTTTTTTCGAATCCATGTTTTATATATGCATCATAACCTCTCTATATCTCATCCCAATAAGATAAAATTTCTCACACATTTAGGGATAGAAAATTATCTTACACAATAGATCTGAAGGTGAAACATAAAAAGAGAACTTAAATAATGAAACTTGTAGAACATGTGAAAATTATTGGTATCTATAATCATGTAGATATTCTTTTATTGTGTATCTATACTACTAAAAAATGGGCCTACGACAATGATAGTTATGACAACGGTTCAAAAATCATTGCCATAGAGTTCCTACTGCAACGATTTTTCCGTTGCATAAGATACATGACGTTATTGGTATATCGTATTTTTCAAGCCATTGCAATTTAGAAAAATCCATTTTCATAGAGTTGGTAGTGCAACGATTATATCCAACCGTCACAATAGATTAGATATTGTTTCCCTCTTTATTCCCCCCCCCCCCTCCCCAATTTCACTAAACCGCTAAAACATATATCAATATAGTAATATTATTGTTTTCCTAAAAATAACATATACAAAAATAATAAAAATATTCCAGTAAAGTACCCTTAGTTCTCTTCATCGATGTAAGTTATTTCATTTATTACTTTTATAATATCAAGAAAATATAAATATATTATCATTTAAAAAAACGTCATGTCGTTGAAACTTGAAAACCACCCTTCTCAAATACTTAAATAAAAAAAGCTGAGAATGAAAGGCATAAATCGCATTCGAAGAATGCGATTTATGAGTAAAATTTTGTGTCTTCTTATTTCTGGTTGAAATTACTATATTACACCTTCTGTTTAATTTTATTTGTCCACTATTTTTAAAATGTATTTATTTATTTCATTTAGTACTTTTATTATATCAAGAAAAGATAAATATTTTATCTTTTTTTAAAAATGTCATGTCATTGAAAACTTGAAAAAACCCTTCTCAGATACCTAAATAGAAAGTGCTGAGAATGAAATGCATAAATCGCATTCTTTGACTAAAATTCCATGTCTTCTTATTTATTGTTGAAATGAGTATATTACCCCTTCCGTTTAATTTTATTTGTCCACTATTTTTAAAATATATTTATTTATTTCATTTATTACTTTTATAATATCAAGAAAAGATAAATATTTTATCTTTTAAGAAAACGTCATGTCATTGAAAACTTGAAAAAACCCTTCTCAGATACCTAAATAGAAAGAGTTGAGAATGAAAGGTATAAAACGCATTCAACGAATGAGATTTATGTGTAAAATTATGTGTCTTCTTATTTATTGTTGAAATTACTATATTACCCCTGTCATTTAATTTTATTTGTCCATTATTTTTAAAATATATTTATTTATTTCATTTATTACTTTTATAATATCAAGAAAAGATAAATATTTTATCTTTAAAAACACGTCATGTCGTTGAAAACTTGGGGAAAAAAACCCTTCTCAGATACCTAAATAGAAAGAGCTGAGAATGAAAGACATAAATCGCATTCGTCGAATGCGATTTATGAGTAAAATTTGGTGTCTTCTTATTTATTATTGAAATTACTATATTACCCCTTTCGTTTAATATTTTTTGTCCACTATTTTTAAAATATATTTATTTCATTAATTACTTTAATAATATCAAGATAAGATAAATATTTTATCTTGTAAAAAATGTCACGTGGTTGAAAACTTGTAAAGAACCCTTCTCGCATACATAAATAGAAAGAACTAAGAATGAAAGACATAAAACGAATTCAGCGAATGCGATTTGTGTAAAATTCTGTGTCATCTCATTTCTTGTTTAAATTACTATATTACCCCTTCCATTTAATTTTATTTGTCCACTATTTTTAAAACATATTTATTTATTTATTTCATTTATTACTTTATAATATCAAAAAATATATATATTTTATCTTTTAAAAAACCGTCATGTCCTTGAAAACTTGAAAAAAACCCTTCTCAGATACCTAAAACGAAAGAGCTGAGAATGACATGCATAAAACACATTCAGCGAATGCGATTTATTTGTAAAATTTTGTGTCATCTTATTTCTTGTTGAAATTACTATATTACCCCTTCTATTTAATTTTATTTGTCCACTATTTTTAAAATATATTTATTTATTTCAGTTATTACTTTTATAATATCAAAAAAAGATAATTATACTATCAATTTTAAAAAATGTCATGTTGTTGAAAACTTGAAAACCCTTCTCAGATACCTAAATAGAAAGAACTGAGAATGAAAGGCATAAATCGCATTCGTGAGTAAAATTCTATGTTTTCTTATTTATTGTTGAAATTACTATATTACCCCTTACGTTTAATTTTATTTTTCCACTATTTTTAAAATATATTTATTTATTTCATTTATTACTTTTATAATATCAAGAAAAGATAAATATTTTATCTTTTAAAAAAGAGTCATGTCATTGAAAACTTGAAAAAACCCTTCTCAGATACCTAAATAGAAAGAGTTGAGAATGAAAGGCATAAAACGCATTCAGCGAATGCAATTTATGTGTAAAATTTTGTGTCTTCTTATTTATTGTTGAAATTGCTATATTACCCCTACCGTTTAATTTTATTTGTCCACTATTTTAAAAATATATTTATTTATTTTATTTATTATTTTTATAATATCAAGAAAAGATAAATATTTTATCTTTTAAAAAAGTCATGTCGTTGAAAACTTGAAAAAAACTCTTCTCAGATACTTAAATAAAAAGAGCTGACAATTAAAGGCATAATCGCATTCGTCGAATGTGATTTATGAGTAAAATTCTGTCTTTACTTATTTATTGTTGAAATTACTATATTACCACTTTCGTTTAATTTTTCGTGTGTTATAGCACATGGATCTGGTGTCTCGGAGCACCCAAATTTTTTTTCTCAAAAAATTTTATAAGGACCTCCGTAATGAAGTGGGCAACCACCACGTATACTCACACCATTGTTTTACGCCCATTTCCGCATTTATAGGCTCTTTTTAGGAATCACGTAAATTCTTCAATTTTTCCAGTTTAGCCAATGGATCTGGCGCCCCTAAGCACCCGAATTTTATTTCTCAAAATACTTTATGAAGACCTATGTAATGAGTTGGGGAACCACCACTTATACTCATACAATTTTTTTACGTCCATTTCCGTATTTACAGGCTCTTTTTTAGGAATTACCCAAATGCCTCAATTTTTTGTATGTTATAGCCCATGGATCTGGCGCCCTAGAGCACACAAAAGTTTTTTCTCAAAAAACTTTGTGAGGACCTCTGTAATGAGTTGGGGAACTACTATGTATACTCACACCATTTTTTCACTCCCATTTCCGCATTTACAGGCCCCTGTTTAGGATTCACCCGAATTCTTCAATTTTTTGTGTGTAATATAGCCCATGGATTTGGCGCCCCGGAGCATCCTTCCACGAACAAGGGGTACCCCCTAGATATAAAAAGGCGTATGAGACCCCAAGAGACCTCATACAATCCTTTTAGCATATCATAACATAAGATAATAGAAAAGTGCAGAAATTTAAAACATTTTTCCAATACAATCAAAATATCATAAAAAGAAGCGGAAGTTTTTTAACACCTGTCTCCAACCATCTAAAACATGAATAGTCTTGGGACACATCCCATACAATAGATCTCACATAAAAGAAAGACTTAAAAGAAAATGGTGATCAAGTCCTCGATGTTATGGGGACTCACCAAGTCTACACTCCTTGCTCTTCTAAGATCCTAGCCACGGGAATGGAAGTAAATATCACCAGACCCTACATTTGATAAGAATGTAGGCAAGAGTATGCGTTAGTACAATAATGTACTAAATATGATGGCTAGCATAAATCATCAACATAAGTATATCATAGTCATTAATCAACATAAGATATATACCATAATCATAAGAGATACATCATAAAATATAAGCTATAAGCATAAGAAATAACAACATAGTCATAGGCATAACCAATGCAGCTAGATCAACATAAGATAAGAGAAACCATTTCATAAGTAACCCTCAAAGCATGCTGGTGCTATGCATGGATAAGACCCCATAAATCTCACCCATGCTAAGCAAACCCCTTTAGTCCCTCATTCATCTTCATCATCTTTTGATCTCATTCTTAGCTTATTTCTCATAGACAAGGGAACATTCACCTCTAGTCAAACATATCAAGGAAGGCAACTATAGAAACAACCCAAGCTAAGCATACATCATACAGGTAAACCTCATATCATAACATACTTAAAACACTTCCTTGAAGTAACCTTAGTTCATTATTAGTCTTATCATTGTTGTTATGGGAATAAAACTTAATCGACATGAGACCATATGAGTTATACATGATCCCCTGATGTTACCCACACTGAAAAGAGGTATCCTACTTGCCTAAGATAGAACCATGTTTTTAGCTTAGGTGGATCCGTTATCTAAATAACCTACGGGTGCACGTAGTT
Source organism: Solanum piurae (assembly GCA_029582685.1). Classification (NCBI taxonomy): domain Eukaryota; kingdom Viridiplantae; phylum Streptophyta; class Magnoliopsida; order Solanales; family Solanaceae; genus Solanum; species Solanum piurae. Next base: position 24,966 of record JAJOOO010001821.1, read on the forward strand.
TATGGGATACGAAGATTGCTACTAGAAACCTGATCTCAACTAATTGGAGAGCTTCCATCTCATGAGACCTCTTTTAGAAACCCGACCTCTACTAACGGGAGAGCTTCTATCTCAATGTCAATATCCACTCGGTGCTAAGCATAATTCCCACGGAATACTTATTAAGTCTTACTTAATTCATGTTTCATGAAAAGATGTCCTTGAAAACCAATCCAAGTTAGTTCATAGGATAGCTCATTAGATCATGGGTGAGAAAACCTTTCACCGTCCATGTCTACCTATAGATTCAATAGGTGAGAAAGCCTTTCAACCTTAGAATCTTCATATTGTGAGAAAACCTTTCACATCATACCATATGCATGCATAAGTGTGTCTATGAGAATACCCTTTCAACAACAAAACAACTACTTCATAATCATAGACACTTCACTCTCAAAATGTTCTTAAAGAATATACATAAACTCATAAAACATGCATAATGTCACACTTTTCTCTTTCAAGGTTCATAACTTTATTTCAATCATCACATCTAGAATTCAAGCATTAGACATGGATTTCATAATAACATGCATACCTTCATAATATAGGTCATGTGGGTAAATCCTTCCACAACCATCCTATCTACCATTCATCAAACACACAAACTTCACTCTCAAAGCCTTAACATATATAGTTCATCATATTAGCTTTATTCTCAAAGCCCTAGCAATTAACATTCATAATTACAAGACTTACTCTCAAATCATTACTCCTCATAATCATCACATATGCCTAGATCTCAAGACATTATAATCTATGCTTCATTCATAAGCAATTTTAATCATATATCATCATATAGGTTTAATCTCAAGAATTACTAAATCATAATTCATCATGCATACTTGATCTTAATAAATTCATATCTATAAGCTTTATTCCTAGCAATTCATGTTTATGTGCTCAAATCTCAAGCAATTCTTCATGTAGTTCATCAATCCTAGAAGATCATCTCTAAATCCTTAATTTCCCCTTTCATGACATAAAACCAGACTATATCAAATTAACCCTAGAATCATAGGTTAAGCATAAATACATGAATAATCATTCTAAAAACTTGTAATTCCATCATAAACAATCATAAACATTCATAATCCACTCTATTGGATCATAACCCATAACATTAGAAGAAACCCTAGTTTGACTTGGGGAATTCTTCTTCTAAATTAGGTAAAACATGGGGGCTTCATGGATGAAAGGAATCCATGAATGAATAAGCCATCATACATTGATTACAAAGCCCACAAAGCTTGGAAGATTGGAGACTTGGCTTGACCTAGCTTGACCCTCTTCTTCTTCTTCTTCTTCACATTATAGAGAGAGGATATTAGAGAGAGAATTGGGTTTCTTTTTTTAGGATCTTGAAGGAATTACTTGGAATCACTTAATATAGGGGTTTAAAGTCTTTATATAGGTGGTCTAAATTAGACTAAAACGACATCACTTAATATTAATTAAAACCGGAAAACCCCAAAGTGCCCCTAAACTTAACCTCCAAAATTACCCCCAAGTCACCATCCACGAGACCACGTTGACGGGCCGTGGATGGAACTACAGACCATCTTGGTCAATCATGGTTTGGTGACTGCACCTTTTTGGCCAACCACGGACCCTCCATCCACTGGGCGTGGACTGTCAAAAGGGGCGTAGGTCCTTCTGTTGGTCACTACCCAAGCAGTTTTCTAGGGGTCCTCCTCAAGGGCCCATGGTTGGTCCATGAGGGGTAGTACCTTGACGTTTTAACATGAACCCTTTATTTTAAGTACGGGGAGTTACATTCATGACTCTAACCCTCACGTTAAGATCTAGTTTAGCCTACTAATTTTTGGATTTTTACAATATCTCCCCCTTGGGAACATTCGTCCTCGAATGATGATCTAGACACCTTACGGAAGTAAAGACTCAAGACTAGCAGCCCATCATGCATGCAACATTTAAATAATTCACAATTCAAAGGAGGAAACTTCAACTCTATCTCAAACATAACCAATGCATCACAAGGAAGTAGGAACTACATCTAACAACCCATTATGCATGAAAACTCAACATTTCTCATATTCATAGGAGGAACTACCTTCTCCAAACTAAAAGCATGCTCAACATAATTTCATGGAGCCTTATACAATATACTCTTAAAAAAAATGCATAAGTAAAACATGTTCAACAATTCATCTCATGAAGCATATATGCAAATTCCTACTAAATGCACCACAACATGAGGAAGATCATTCATGCAAAATCATTTTTTTTTTCAAAACACGAGCTTTTCATGAACATGCACAACATAAGGAAATCATGAAGACATCTAAAACACAGATGACTTCACATAAGGAACAAACCATGAGGAACTCATCATCTCAAGGCTAAAGGAGGAATATAAGGAAAAATGATTAGGATATCGGGACATCTTATTGGCCTCGGCCTCCCAAGTAGTACCCTCACCTAAAGCCCTCACTAAAAGATCACTCATTAACACTTTCATGGAAGCAACTTCCTTGTTCTTCTATTTCTAAATTTCCCGGTCTAAGGTCTTATATGGATTTACAAAATGGGGACTAAACTTTCCCAAACTCATTACACCTCTCAAGGTGAGAATTTCTAACAACCCCAATCATGAACATTAGGAACACTCAACGACCTTGCTATCTAAGCTCATCATCTCCCCCCTTAGGAGTAAGCCTATGTGGACTTTCTAAGCACCATCTCTTTTAATTCTAAGGTCGGATCATGTTATCTCTTAATATTTCATATCCATCACACAAAATGATTTTAAATCATGGTGAATTACACTACTACCCTTTAGAGGAGTCTACTCATTCAACTCATCTAGGCATTTACTTGAACACCTTATTCACCTAATCTATCAACATACCCCAAAATTCATAATAACTAAGTCGGGCTCTACCATCAATAACACATAACCATAATGCAACCCATTCATACTAAAGACAACATCAAAGCCTATCAAGTCACAAAAGATGAATAACACCGGAATCTAAATACGCATAAAACACATACATGTAGTCACATCTGGGGGACACTCTTGTTCACCTCTAGCTTGGAGGGCATTGAACCAATTTTTCTTTGTAGCATTCGCACCCGAACCAATTGGATCGGATGAAGGGTAGGGTTGAGACCTACGACGACTATCCCCTTCATTTCTAGCAATTGTAGGGCAATGCCTTATCTTGTGGCCCAACTCACTATAACTGAAACAAACATTGGAACATGCTAGACATTCACCCGCATATCTTCTATCACACTTACTACAACCTGGCAATAGAACTACACTACTATCTCCTTGAGGCTTAGGGTTAGACACCCTTTTTTGGTTGAACTTAGGAGTGTTGGAGTAGTCTTGTCCGGAAAACCTTTTTCGATCCTAG
>JAJOOO010001822.1:0-32461 GCA_029582685.1 Solanum piurae
TAAACCCTAACCCTAAACCCAAAACCCTAAACCCTAAATCCTAAACGCAAAACACTAAACCAAAAATTATAAACCCTAAACCAAAAACGTTAAACCCTAAACGCAAAACCTAAATCCTACACCCTAAACCCTAAATCCTAAACCTCAACCCTAAACCCTAAACCCTAAACCCTAAATCGAAACTCTAAACCCTAAAACCTAAACTCTAAACCCTAAACCATAAACCATAAACACTAAACCCTAAACCCTAAATCCTAAATTCAAAACTCTAACCATAAACCCTAAACACTAAACCCTAAACCCTAAACCCTAAACCTTAAACACTAGAACCTAACCCTAAACCCTAAACCCTAAACACAAAACCCCAAATTCGAAATCCGAAAACCTAAGCACTAAACCATATACCCTACACCTTAAACCCTAAACTCTAAACCCAAACCCTAAACCCTAAACTATAAACCCTAAACCCTAAACCCTAACACTAAACCTAAACTTAAAACCTAAACCATAAATCAACTAAACCCTAAATCCTAAACCCTAAACCCTAAACATAAAACTCGTAACCCTTAACCCAAATTCCTAAACCCTAAACCCTAAATCCTGAACACAAAACAATAAACCCTAAACAATAAACCCTAAACCCTATACCCTAACCCCAAATCCTAAACCCTAAACCTAAACCTAAACCCTAAACCCTAAACCTTAAATCATAAACCTTAAACTCTAAACCCTTAACCCTAACCCTAAACCTAAATCCTAAACTCTAAACCTCAACCTTAAACTCTAAACCCTAAATCCTAAACCATAAACCCCAAACCCAACACCCTAAACCCTAAACCCTAAAATCTAAACCCAAACACTAAATCCTAGACCCTAAACCCTAAACCCTAAACATAAAACTCATAACCCTAACCCCAAAACCCTAAACCCTAAACCCTAAACCCTAAATCCTAAACACAAAACCCTAAACCATAAACCCTAAAAAAAAAATCTAAATCTTAAACCCTTAACCCTAACCCTAAATCCTAAACCCTAAACCTTAAACCTTAAACCTTAAATCATAAACCCTAAACCCTAAACCTTAAACCCTAATACTAAATCTAAATCCTAGACCCTAAACCTCAACCTTTAACCCTAAACCCTAAATCAGAAACCAGAAACCCTAAACCCTACACCCTAAACCCTAAATCAAAAACTAGAAACCCTAAACAATAATCCCTAAATCCTAACCCTTAAACCCTAAATCTACAACTCAAAGCCCTAAACCCTAACACCTAAAACGTCAGCCCTAAACCCTAAACCCTAAACCCAAAACCCTAAAACCTAAACCCTAAACCCTAAACTCTAAACCCTAAACCCTAAACTCTGAACCCTAAACCCTAAACCCTAAACCTTAACCATAAACTCTTAACCCTAAACACTTAACCATACACCCTTAACCCTAACTCTAAACTCTTAACCCTAACTCCTAAACCCTAAACCCTAAACCCAAAAACCTAAAACCTATAACCCTAAAACCTAAACTCTAAATCCTAAACCATAAACCCTAAACCCTAAACCTAGACCCAAAACCCTAAACCTAAAACCCTACACCCTAATTCCTAGACCTTAAACCCTTAACCTTAAACCCTAAACCCTAAACCTTAAACCCTAAACCCTAACACTAAATTCTAAACCCTAAACATAAACCCTACATCCTATATCATAAATCCTAAACTCAAAACACTAAACCCTAAACCCTAAACCCTAAACCCTAAACTCTAAACCATAAATCCTAGACTTTAAATCCTAACCCCTGAACCTTTAAACCTAAACCTTAAATCCTAAACTTTAAATCATAACCCCTGAACCTTTAAACCTAAACCTTAAATCCTAAACCTTAAACCCTACACCCTAAACCCTAAATCATAACTCATAACTCTAAACCCTAAACCCTAAACCCTAAATCCTAAACCTCAACCCTAAACCCTAAATCTAAACCGTAAACCGTAAACCCAAAATCATAAATCTTCAACTCTAAACCATAAACCCTAAAACATAAATCCTAAACTCTAAACCTTAAATTCTAAACCCTAAACCCTAAGCCTACAACTCGAAACACTAAACCATGAATTCTAAACCCTTTTACCCTATACTTTAACCCTAAACCCTAAACCCTAAGCGCTAAACCCTAAATCCTAAACCTAAATCCTTAAATCCTAAACCCTAAATCCACACTCTAAACCCTAAACCTTAATCCTAAACCCTAAACCCTAAACCTTAAATTCTAAACCCTAAACCCTAAACCTACAACTCAAAACCCTAAACCATGAATTCTAAACACTAAACACTAAACTCTAAATCCTTTTACCCTATACCCTAACCCTAAACTAAACCCTAAACCCTAAACCTTAAATCATAAACCTTAACCCCTAAACCCTTAACACTAACCCTAAACCTAAATCCTAAACCCTAAACTTCAACCTTAAACCCTAAACCCTAAATCCTAAACCAGACACTCTAAACCCTACATCCTAAACCCTAAACCCTAAACCCTAAACACTAAACCCAAATCCTAAATCCTAGACCCTAAACCCTAAACCCTAAACCGTAAATCCTAAACACAAAAACCTAAACCATAAACCCTAAACCCTAAACCTTATAAAACTCATAACCCTACACCCTAAATCCTACACACAAAACCCTAAACCCTAAACCCTAAACCCTAAATCTTAAACCCTTAACCCTAACCCTAAATCCTAAACCCTAAACCTCAAATATTAAACCTTAAATCATAAACCCTAAACCGTAAATCTTAAACCCTAATACTAAACCTAAATCCTAAACCCTAAACCACAACCTTTAACCCTAAACCCTAAATCCTAAACCAAAAACCCTAAACCCTAAATCCTATACTTAAAAACCTAAACCCTAAACTCTAACCCATAAATCCTAACCCCTAAACCCTAAACTTACAACTCAAAGACCAAAACCCTAAAACATAAAACCTCAACCCTAAACCCCAAACTCTAAAGCAAAAACCCTAACACCTAAACCCTAAACCCTAAACCCTAAACTCTAAACCCTAAACCCTAAACTTTAACCATAATCTTTTAACCATAAACCCTTAACCCTAACTCTAAACTCTTAACCCTAACTCCTAACCCCTAAACCCTAAACCCTAAAACATAAATCTTAAACTCTAAACCATAAACCCTAAATCATAATTCCTAAACCTTAAACCTTATATTCTAAACCCTAAATCCTAGCCCTACAACTCAAAACACTAAACAATGAATTCTAAACCCTAAACCCTAAACTCTAAACCCTTTTACCCTATACCCTAACCCTAAACCCTAAACCCTAAGCGCTAAATCCTAAACCCTAAACCTAAATCCTTAAATCCTAAACCCTAAATCCAAACTTTATACCCTAAATCTAAATACTAAACCCTACACCATAAACCTTAATTTCTAAACCCTAAACCCAAAACCTACAATTCAAAACCCTAAACCATGAATTCTAAACACTAAACCCTAAATTCTAAACCCTTTAAACCTATACCCTAACCCTAATCCCTAAACCCTAACCCTAAACACTAAACACTAAACCACAAACAATAAACCCTAAACTCTAAACCCTAAACCCAAACCCTAAACTTTAAACTCTAAACCCTAAACCCTAAACTCTAAACCCTAAACCCTAAACCCTAAACCCTAAACCACAAACCATAAACCCTAAACCTAAACCCTAAACCATAAATTCTAACCCATAAACCCTAAGCCCTAAACCCTAAACCGAAACCTACAACTCAAAACCTTAAGCCCTACAACCTTAACCTTAAACCTTAAACCTTAAACCCTAAACCCTAACCCTAACCCTAGACCCTAAACCCTTTAATCCAAACTCTAAACTCTAAACCCTAACCCCTAAACACTAAACCTTAAACCTAAATGCTAAACCCTAAACCTAAGCCGTTAACCCTAAACCCCAAACTCTAAACCCTAAATCCTAAATGCAAAACCCTAAACCCTAAATTAAAAACCCTAAACCCTAAATGTTAAACCCTAAACCCTAAACATAAATCCGATACCCTAAACCCTAAATCCTTAACCTCAACCCTAAACCTAAACCCTAAAGCCTAAATCGAAACTCTAAACCCTAAACCATAAAACCTAAACTCTAAACCCTAAACCCTAAACCATAAACCCTTAACCCTAAACCCTAAATGCTAAATTCAAAACTCTATACATAAACCCTAAACACTAAACCCTAAACCCTAAACCCTAAACCTTAAACACTAGAACTTAACCCTAACCCTTAAACCTAAACCTAAACCCTAAACCATAAACCCTAAACACTAAACCCTAAACCCGAAATCCAAAACCCTAAGCACTAAACCCTATACCCTACACCCTAAACCCTAAATTTAAACCCAAACCCTAAACCCTAAACTATAAACCCTAAACCCTAAACCCTAAACCCTAACACTAAACCTAAACTTAAACCCTAAACCCTAAATCAAAACTCTAAACCCTAAACCCTAAACCCTAAACCTTAAATCCTAAACCCTAAACCCTAAACAATAAACATAAAACTCATAACCCTAAACCCAAAACTCTAAGCCCTAAACTCTAAATCCTAAACACATAACCATAAACCCTAAACTCTAAATCCTAAACCCTTAACCCTATCCCTAAACCCTAAATCCTAAACCTAAACCGTAAACCGTAAACCTTAAACAAAAAACCTTAAACCCAAACCCTAAATCCTAGAACCTAAACCCTGAACCCTAAACCCTAAACATAAAACTCATAACCCTAAATCTTAAGCCCTTAACCCTAACCTTAAATCCTAAACCCTAACCCTAAACCCTAAATCTTAAACCCTCAACCTTAAACCCTTAACCCTAACCCTAAATCCTAAACCCTAAACCTAAACCCTAAACCTTAAACCTTAAACCTTAAATCATAAACCCTAAACGCTAAACCTTAAACCCTAATACTAAACATAAATCCTAAACCCTAAACATCAACCTTTAACCCTAAAGCCTAAACCATAAACCATAAACCATAAATCCTAAATCCTATACTTAAAAACCCAAACCCTAAACCCTAACCCCTAAATCCTAATCACTAAACCCTAAACCTACAACTCAAAGCCCTAAACCCTAAACTATAAACTCTTAACCCTAACCCCTAAACCCTAAACCCTAAACCATAAAACCAAAAACCTAAAACCTAAACTCTATACCCTTAATCATAAAACCGAAACCCTAAATCCTAAACCATAAACTTTAAACCCTAAACCCTAAACGCAATACCCTAAACCCAAAACCCTAAACCCTAAACCTTAAACTCTAAATCCTAAACACTAAACCCTAAACCCTAAACCCTAAACCCTAAACCTTAAACTATAAACCCTAAACCCTAGAACCTAAACCCTAAATCTTAAACTCTAAACCCTAAACCCTAAAACCTAAAACTACAACTCGAAACCCTAATCCCTAAAACATAAACCTTAAACCCTATACCGTAAACTCTAAACCTACAACTCAAAACCCTAAACCCTCAACCCTCAACCCTCAACCATAAACATTAAACCCTAAACCCTAACCCTAAATCATAAACCCTAAACCCTAAACCCTGAACCCTATACATTAAACCCTTAACCTTAAACTCTAAATCCTAAACCCTAAATACTAAATCCTAACCCATAAACCCAAACCTACAACTCAAGCCCCTAAGCCCTAAAACCTAAACCCTAAACCCTAAACCCTAAACTCTAAACCCTAAACCTTAAACCCTAAACCCTAACCCTAACTCTAACCTTAAACCTAGATCCTAAACTCATTAATTCAAACTCTAAACCCTAAACCCTAAATGCTAAACCCTAAACCTAAATGCTAAATCCCAAACCTAAGACGCTAACCCTAAACCTTAAATCATAAACCCTAAACCATAAATCAAAACTCTAATTCCTATACCCTAAACCCTAAACCCTAACCCATAAATCCTAAACCAAAATCCTAAACCCTAAATCCTAAAACCTAACCCAAAACCCTAAACCTTGACTCTAAACCCCAAACCCTAACCCCTAAATCCTAAACGCAAAACACTAAACCAAAAATTATAAACCCTAAACCATAAACGTTAAACTCTAAACCCTAAACCTAAATCCTACACCCTAAACCCTAAATCCTAAACCTCAACCCTAAACCCTAAACCCTAAATCAAAACTCTAAACCCTAAACCCTAAACCCTAAACCCTAAACCCTAAACCCTAAACCCTAAACTCTAAACCCTAAATCCTAAATTGAAAACTCTAAACATAAACCCTAAACACTAAACCCTAAACCATAAACCCTAAACCCTAAACCCTAAACCTTAAACACTAGAACCTAACCCTAACCCCTAACCCCTAAACCATAAACCCTAAACACTAAACCCTAAACTCGAAATCCAAAAACCTAAGAACTAAACCATATACCCTAAACCCTAAATTCTAAACTCAAACCCTAAACCCCAAACTATAAACCATAAACCATAACACTAAACCTAAACTTAAAACCTAAACCCTAGATCAAAACTCTACACCCTAAACCCCAAACCCTAAACACTAAATCCTAAACACTAAATCCTAAACACTAAACCCTAAACACTAAACACTAAACATAAAACTCGTAACCCTAAACCCAAAACCCTAAACCCTAAACCCTAAACCCTTAATCCTAAACACAAAACCATAAACCCTAAACTCTAAACCCTAAACCCTTAACCGTAACCGTAAATCCTAACCTCTAAACCTAAACCCTAAACCCTAAACTTTAAATCATAAAGCTTAAACCCTAAACCCTTAACTATAACCCTAAACCTAAATCCTAAACCCTAAACCTCACCCTTAAACCTTAAACCTTAAACCCTAAACCCTAAATCCTAAACCATAAACCCTAAACCATAAACCCTAAATCCAACACCCTAAACCCTAAACCCTAAACTCTAAACCCAAACCCTAAATCCTAGACCCTAAACCCTAAACCCTAAACCCTAAACCCTAAACCCTAAACATAAAACTCATAACCTTAAACCCACAACCCTAAACCCTAAACCCTAAATCCTAAACACAAAACCCTAAACCATAAACCCTAAACCCTAAATCTTAAACCCTTAACCCTAAAGCCTAAACCTTAAACCTTAAATACTACATTCTAAACCCTAAATCCTAAACCTCAACCCTAAACCCTAAACCCTAAACCCTAAATCAAAACTCTAAACCCTAAACCCAAAAACCTAAACTCTAAACCCTAAACCCTAAACCATAAACCCTAAACTCTAAACCCTAAATCCTAAATTCAAAACTCTAACCATAAACCCTAAACACTAAACCCTAAACCCTAAACCCTAAACCTTAAACACTATAACCTAACCCTAACCCCTAACCCCTAAACCATAAACCCTAAACACTAAACCCTAAACCCGAAATCCAAAAACCTAAGCACTGAACCATCTACCCTACACCTTAAACCCTAAACTCTAAACTCAAACCCTAAACCCTAAACTATAAACCCTAAACCTGAAACCTTAAACCCTAACACTAAACCTAAACTTAAAACCTAAACCCTAAATCAAAACTCTAAACCCTAAATCCCAAACCCCAAACCCTAAACCCTAAACACTAAATCCTAAACGCTAAACCCTAAACACTAAACACTAAACATAAAACTCGTAACCCCAAACCCAAAACCCTAAACCCTAAACCCTAAACCCTTAACCCTAACCCTAAATTCTAACCCCTAAACCTAAACCCTAAACCCTAAACCCTAAACCTTAAATCATAAACCTTAAACCATAAACCCTTATCCCTAACCCTAAACCTAAATCCTAAACCCTAAACCTCAACCTTAAACCTTAAACCTTAAACCCTAAACCCTAAATCCTAAACCATAAACCATAAACCCAACATCCTAAACCCTAAACCCTAAACTCTAAACCCAAACCCTAAATCCTAGACCCTAAATCCTAAACCCTAAATGCTAAATGTAAAACTCATAACCTTAAACCCAAAACCCTAAACCCTAAACCCTAAATCCTAAACACAAAACCCTAAACCATAAGCCCTAAACCCTAAACCCTAAATCTTAAACCCTTAACCCTAACCCTAAATCCTAAAGCCTAAACCTTAAACCTTAAACCTTAAATCATAAACCCTAAATCCTAAACCTTAAACCCTAATACTAAACCTAAATCCTAAACCCTAAACCCTAAATCAAAAACTAGAAACCCTAAACCCTACACCCTAAACCCTAAATCCTATACTTAAAAACCTAAACCCTAACCCCTAACCCCTAAATCCTAACCCCTAAACCCTAAACCTACAACTCAAAGCCCTAAACCCTAAAACCTAAACCCTAAACCCTAAACCCTAAACACTAAACCCTAAAGCCATCGCTTCCCTATTTCCCAATTTTTCTCTCTCTAAGTTGAACGCTCCCAAGCCCAAGCCGAATGGCTACAGTTCCAGCGGCTACTGGAATGGCGCGTGAGCCGCCGATAGGCAGCTTCAGGCCGCCGGACCTGTCCCAACAGAGGCGCCCTGAGTATATGAACAAAACCCACCAAGATTCACTATCTAATCCATCCTACAACTCCATGAATTAGCGAAATAATGAGGTGATAAACATCGCGATTTCAGAAAGGGAGTTGGAAGGGATTCAAAAAATTATTTCCCTAGATCGCGATATGATGATTCATGGAAAGCTGTTTAGTGGGAATGATTCTACTAATCAAGGACTACAACATACTAAAAAATCAAGCGATTCAACCTTGCCAATCACGAGATCTGAATAGGCGATTTCTGGGGAAATTGCCGCACAATCGCCTGAAACGCGCCTTCAAATTCGACTACAGTCCCAACAATTTCATGGCGATTGGAGCACTGGGGATTACTCACCTGGTGAAGAGGTACATCTCACTGAAATTTCAAGTAAAATGGACGGCCCAATCGCCGGCGTCAAGGAATCCGGTGATCGGGCAGCCAGAAAATCTAAATGTGACGGCAGCGATATTCAGGGGCAATATTATACGGATGAGGAATTCCATCTTACCAACATACCCATCAATCTAACTCAAGATCACATCCAAATAGCAGTTCAAGCAAGTGAAGGTAGAATTTCATCCAAGCAACAACTTGAGCTTGATGAGCTCACCGGCAGAACTGAAGTTGAACAACAGTATGCAGGTGCTAATGGTCAAAAACAAGACCAACGTACAACTGCTGAACACAGCATGGGGATGCATTCTAAACAAGGAGATGAATGAATAAGGACAACTCAAAATGATCAAAATGACAGCACAAGGTCTGCAACTTTGGAAGTGATCGATGTGGAGAGCTCATCACACTTCTCCTTTGGGATTAAGCCAAAGGATACATTTCCAAGCAATGGAGGACATCAGAGGTCAGGTAAGAAAGTCAATTCTGTTAATGAAATTGGTTATGATATTATCCAGGAATAACATGCAATAAACACCAAGTCGCAAAGCAAAAATCTAAGTATGGAGGGAAGTAAAACAGGTAAGATTACTAACTCCAACTCTAGTCGTAATGCTGTTAGCCTGAGTAGGAGTTATGGTGATGTCCAAGTTAATGCAAAAGGGTAGAAGACCTTTATTTTGAATGATCAGGAACAGGGCAGGGAGGACAAGGCATCCCAACAGCAGGTTGATCAAAATCAGTGTAGTGAGAAAAATAAGAGTCATTCTCAATTACCTAATCATGGAGGGAATTTAGAAAGCAATACTTACCATAAGGATTTCCCTAAAATTTCCAGCAATTTTGATAAATACACTACGCCCATTTCGAAAGATCAGCAAACTAATCTCCTTCAGCAGTCCAAAGGTCCTAGCAACACTAAAGAGAATCAACCTAGCACACAGAAAAAGATTGCAGAACCTGCTCCCTACACAGTGGTACAAACTTTGGCTGCAAGACGTAGGCAAATTCATGCTACACATGCTACATCTATAGAACTGGCCCCTCCCAGACACACTACTAAACCGGGCCAGCCTGCTGTGATTTACGATATCGATGACTTCATGAACAAATTGATTGTGGACTGTAAATACACCCTTATAGGTAAATTCAGCACCACCATGTCGAAAATAGAACTCATCAGGAAAAGTTTCATCTTACAAACTCAACTGAATGGGGAGTCAATATTGCTCATTATAATGCTAGGCATGTGTTTATTGATTTGGAGAATGAATTGGATTACAACACTGTCTGGACACTACAAAGAATGACCATAGAGGGCAAACTTATGAGAATACAGGCTTGGACTCCTAATTTTAGACCTGAAGAAGAAACACTTATTGTTCCTATATGGTTACTGCTGCCAGGATTACCATGGAACTGCTTCAAGAAAGAATTCATCACACACCCTTACAAGAGTCTGTGGGCAAAGTTTTATACTTAGATACAACCTCCATTAAAAGAACTAGAGCTAGTATGGCCAAGGTAAAAGTCCAAGTAGACCTCACCAAGGCTAGACCTCGACATGTTTGGATTGGTTTGGATGATGAGGATCTCACTATAGGGAGATGGCAACCTATTGAATATGAAAATATCCCTCCTTATTGTGCATATTGCAAACATCAAGGTCATATGATAGGTGATTGTAATTTCAGAATAAGGGATGAGGACTACAAAAGAAGGAAAGAGTTAGGAACAAAAATGAAAAACATGAATAAAGGTGAACAAGGTCAACAAGGAAATGAGCATAGGCAAATCAGGACAAAGGAACAAGAGGAACAACAACACCAAAACACCAAGGAAGGGAGCAACCAACAGCAACCTAAGTAGCAAAAGGAAGGAGAATGGCAAGTGTCTATAAGAAGAAACAATAAACCACAAGAAGAAAAAATACAGAAGACAGTGTGGAGGCCAACCTCACCACAGAACAAATTGTCAAATGAGCACCCACAAGTCACAACTCAACAAACAGGTATAAACAACATGTCTAACCATAACTCATTTACTAACCTTAAAATGCAGGGAAAACAGAATGAAGGTATTCAGGTGCATAACAACAATGAGGTGAAATCACCACAAGGAGCACAAAGCAGGTCTAAAGTAGACCACAACCAAAAAGAACAGGCCAAGAAAACAAAAAACAAAGCAAATAACAAGAGCACATGTATTGACTCAATGCTCCCAATTCCCATAGACCCCAATATTTCTTAGTTTAATGGCATTGCTGAAGTTGAAGGAGGGATGGATGGGGGAAGTCAGGAGAGACACACTAACTTGCAGGAAGGGGGTCCAAAGGAGGGAATTTGACTCATGTTCTGCATGAGGATACACACTTTGACCATAGTCCAGACCTTAGAACTCCTGCTACCACTACAGTACACCTTAATTCAGAACATCAAAAGGTACATCAACAGGATCAATCAGGGGCAGAAAAGCAAGTTGATACTGGAAAAAACAAGGAAAAACAGCAAGTGGATGTAAGACCTGCAGGTAAACATAACAAAGGATCAATGGCAAAAGATATGGGGGCCAAAGCAAGTACTAGAAACCAGGGAAACACTCCCAAAAGCAAGAACAAACCTAGCAAGAAAAAGAGAGAATCTGCAAAAAAGAGACAGAACATGCAACAAAATAGTGATCAACAGGAGGAACAATAAAAGGAGGGGGAAGTCTGTAAGAAGTTTATTATGTTTGATGAGCAGTTGGGCATGGATATCACCCCTCTACAAACACAATACATGAAGTCTCCAATTAATGTTCCTCCAGATAAAAGGTCTGAAAATTGTCAAATGAATAAGGTTCCTATAATTGATGAATATGATGTCGACAACTCAGAAGATGATCTTGATGTGGATAATCAATCCCTCAGGGACCCGAATGAGGATGATGAAACTAGTGAACTACTGATCAGAGCTTTTAGTCCTCATCCGGAAAATGGTCTAGCAGATGAAATTCACCAAGTGGCTAATAAGCAGGGATTATCTCCTAGAGGTATACATCATGATAGATTCCAATCTCAAATTCAAGACATCAACACTGTCACTGCTGGCAGACCAAACACCAGGCTGTTTACTTCCAGATCATCTCAATGATTAGTACAATTATTTGGAATGTGAGGGGGATCAACACCCAAGGTGTAATTGAAAGACTCAAAATGCTCAAGAAGATTCACCAACTCTCCATCATTGCTATCCTTGAACCTTTCTCAGAAACTATTCATATTCAAAATTTTAAAAACCAATTACTTATGGATCATGCTGTGAGTAATTGCAATGGCAAAATTTGGTTGTTTTGGAACATGGACATTGATTGTGTAGTTCTAGAGGAGGATGAGAAACAAATTACTTGTGACATTGGCCATAATGAGCTTCAGACTCATTTCAACATTACCTTTGTGTATGCTAAGTGTAAAGATCATCTCAGAAGACCTTTATGGGATAGAATGCTACATCAAGCTGCAGATTCTAACAAACCCTGGTGCTCAGTGGGTGACTATAATTTTATTACCTCTATTGAAGAGAAGCTGTGAGGAGTTCCTTACAATATGAGAAAGAGTCTTGAATTCATTGCTGTTATTGAAGCTTGTGGTCTTGTGGATTTAGGCTTTAGTGGACAGAAATATACTTGGTCCAACAACAGAGGTATACATCAGAGAGTATGGAAAAGGCTGGACAGAGCTCTAGTTACTGATGCTTGGCTGGAAAAGATGCCTGAGATTACCATTACTCACTTACCATCTGTAGGGTCAGATCACTGTCCCCTACTGATGGAACTGACTGCAAGGGAGGAAGATCATATCAAATATTTTAAGTTCCTCAATTGCTGGGCTGACCAAACTAAGTTTCTTGACATAGTAAAGGCCTGCTGGGAAAGGACTGTAGAGGGTAACAACATGTGGAGATTTCACCAGAAATTGAAGAGGTTGTCCAATACTCTTAGTAACTGGTCCAGAAGGGAATTTGGAGACATTTTCACTAAAGTTAAGGAGTATGAGGAGAGGGTCAGAACTGCTGAGGAGAATCTGATTCAAGAGCACAATGATACCAACAGGACCATTCTTCATGAACTCAATGCAGAGTAAATCAGGTTTTTGAAGATAGAAGATTCCATGCTGAAACAAAAAACTCAATTACATTGGTTCAAGGAGGGGGATTGCAACACAAAATATTTCCACTCTCTAATAAGGGGAAGAAGAAGAAAGTTATTCATCCACAAACTTATCAGGGAAGATGGAGAATGGATACAGGGGGATAATAACATTGCAGAGGCAGCGTGTGCCCATTTCCAAAGTATTTTCATAGGAGTGGACAAATCTATCAATGAAAATGCTATCAGGTGTATTCCCAGAATGGTCAACCAGGAGCAAAATAATAGCCTTACTGTCATGCCTGATCTGGAAGAGTTGAAGGAGGTGGTTTTCTCTATGAATCCTAACTCTGCAGCTGGTCCGGATGGGATGAATTGCTATTTTTTTTATAAATGTTGGCATATTATCAAGCATGATCTTCTTGGTGTCATTCAAGCCTTCTTCTGTGGTCAAATGATTCCTAAGTATTTTTCTCATTCTTGCATTGTCCTCCTACCTAAAGTGAGCAACCCCAACAAACTTACAAAGTTCAGGCCCATCAGTCTAAGCAATTTCACTAGTAAGATCATATCTAAATTGGTGAGCTCTAGACTTGGTCCTATGTTACCTAATTTAATATCTCTCAATCAGTCTGGCTTTGTCAAAGGAAGAAGTATATCAGAAAATATTATGCTTCCACAAGAGATCATTCATCAGATTAAGAAACCAAATATTGGGAGCAATGTCATTATTAAGCTAGACATGGCTAAAGCATATGATAGGGTCTCTTGGTCCTATATATGTTTGGTGTTAAGAAGAATGGGGTTTGATGAGGTCTTTATTGATATAGTTTGGAGGATCATGTCTAACAACTGGTACTCTATTATTGTCAATGGCAAAAGACATGGTTTCTTTCATTCCACAAGAGGTCTCAAATAAGGTGATCCATTATCCCTGGCCCTATTTATTTTAGGTGCAGAGGTGCTGTCCAGATCCTTGAACAGACTCCACAGTAGCCCTGATTATTATGGATTCTTCATGGAACTAAGAGGTCCCCAAGTGAACCACTTAAGTTTTGCTGATGACATTATACTCTTCACTTCAGGAAGACAAAAAACTCTCAAACTCATTATGCAAACCTTGAAGACCTATGAAGAGACCTCAGGCCAGCTTATTAACACTGACAAAAGCCATTTCATGGTCCATACTAGTGCATTCAATAGCACTAGAGATAGGATCAAGAGAATCACTGGCTTCAGACAGAAGGAAGGCCCTCTCACCTACCTTGGTTGCCCTTTATTTTTTGGTAGACCAAGGATTATCTATTTTTCTGATCTTATTAACAAAGTGTTGTGTAGAATTACAGGTTGGCAAACAAAATTGTTGAGCTATGGTGGTAGAGCAATTTCAGTCAAGCATGTCCTAAAATCTCTACCTATTCACCTCTTATGAGCAGTGACTCCCCTTGTTACTGTCCTAAAACAGGTTCAAAGCATCATGGCTGATTTTTTCTGGAGATGGAGGAATGAAAGGAAAAAATACCATTGGGCCTCTTGGAAAAAGTTAAGTTTTCCATATGATGAGGGAGGTATTGGTATGAGAAATCTCAAGGATGTATGCATAGCCTTCCAATACAAACAGTGGTGGAGTTTTAGATCCAAACAAACCCTTTGGGGAGATTTTTTGAAGGCTAAGTATTGTCAAAGATCCAATCCTATTAGTAAGAAATGGGACACAGGAGAGTCACTGACCTGGAAACAACTGATGCATAACAAACATAAAGCTGAAGCACACATTCACTGGAAACTCAACTCAGGCAATTGCTCCTTCTGGTGGGACAATTGGCTTGGTGTTGGACCTCTTGCTCACTTCTCCACTGATAGTAACAGATTCAACAATACAACAATAGCAGAATTCTGGGAAGAGGGACATTGGAACTTGAAAAAGCTCATTCGACAAGCTCCTAACAACTATCTCATCAACATATTATCCATTGAAATCTACGTACAGCAGGACATCCCTGATCAAGCCATTTGGAAACTTAACAGTGATGGACACTTCACTTGTTCATCTGCATGGAACGAGATCAGAGAGAAAAGGACCAAGACACTTTTCAATACATTCATTTGGCACAAGAATATTTCTTTTAAAACCTCTTTTCTTTTATGGAGAACTTTACGTGGTAAACTTCCTACTAACGAAAAACTAATCAGCTTTGGCAATGAGCCATCAAATTGTTTTTTTGTTGTAACAGGCCAGGTCTGGACACAATAGAACACACATTCAACAATGGACATTTTGCTACCTATGTATGGAAAAGCTTTGTAGCAGCAGCTGGAATCATAACAAACCACAGCTCTCTACCTCAGCTCATCATGCAATGGTGGTCGACCAAACACAACAATGTAGCTCACAGACTGCTTTTACACGCCACACCAATATTCATTTGTTGGAATCTATGGAAGAATAGATGTGCTAGCAAATATGGAGGGAAACAATCCAATATTAGTAGAGTCAAATATGCCATCTACAAGGACAATTACAAGTTCATGACTACAACATTCCCTCAAATCAAATGGCCTTCAAATTGGAGGGAGCTGCTACAACAAGGGGAAAGATGCATTCATGATACCAAAGTTACTCTTGTTAAATGGATAAAGCCTCCAAATCAATGGGTCAAAATCAACACGGACGGAAGTGCATTAAGTAACCCAGGAAGAATTGGAGAAGGTGGCATCCTAAGAGATCAAGATGGAGAAATGATAATAGCTTTTGCTACCCCTTTGGGAGAAGGCACTAACAACCAAGCTGAAGTAGGAGCAACCTTATTTTGCATGACCTGGCTACTTCAAATTGGCTACATGAATGTCATTTTGGAGGTGGACTCTCAACTCCTCATGGACTGGATCATGCTTAAAGCAAAACCTCCATGGAGCATTAACACACAGCTGCAGCAAATGCAAGACCTCATCAGACAGACAAGCAATTTCAGGTGCAAGCATATCCTCAGAGAACCCAATTTTGTGGATGATTCATTATCGAAACATAGTCACAAAATCACAAGTCCTCAAATATATTGCAATAATCAACAATTACCAAAGGAAACAAGAGCATACTACCAACTAGATATGCTCGGAATGGCAAGTTTCAGGAGGAGGAAAACCAAAAGGATCAAAGAGCCTCCTTGAATTGGGTTTTACATCCTTTTCAACCTAGCTATGCCTTAAAGTTATAGCTCTTTTGAATAGGTCTTTCTTATGTTTAATTGTTGTAAAGGGAGAGTCTCCCTTATTTACGATTCCTAGTGTCTTTGTATCGGGAGGAGTCCTCTATTAGGTGCTTAGTATCTTGGTTTACACTTTTTGTAAGGTGATGAGTTGACTAACCTCCGGTAAGTAAACTACTGAACCACCATAGGATCGGAGGTTAGGTTTATGTCCCCTCCTTGTACTTTTGTTTTATTTATGTTAAGGCCTAAGGGTGTTGCTAAGCCCCTGAACCCTCCAAGGGTAAATTTAAAAAAAAGAAAAATAAAAGGACCTAAAGCCAAAACCCTAAAACCAAAACCCTAAATCCTAAACCCTAAACTCTAAACCCTAAACCCTAAACTCTGAATCCTAAACCCTAAACCCTAACTCTAAACTCTTAACCCTAAACCCTTAACCATAAAGCCTTAACCCTAACTCTAAACTCTTAACCCTAACCCCTAAACCCTAAACCCTAAACCCTAAACCCTAAACCCTATAACCTAAAACCTAAACCCTAAAACCTAAACTCTAAATCCTAAACCATAAACTTTAAACCCTAAACCCTAAATCCTAAACCTAAACCCAAAACCCAAAACCCTAAACCCTAAACACTAAACCTTAAAATTAAAACCCTAAACCCTAAAACCTAAAATGTAATCCCTAAACCCTAGAACCTAAACCCTAAACCATAAACCCTAGACCTTAAACCCTTATCCCTAAACCCTAAACCCTAAACCTTAAACCCTAAACCCTAACACTAAATTCTAAACCCTAAACATAAACCCTACATCCTATATCTTAAATCCTAAACTCAAAACCCTAAACCCTAAACCCTAAACTATGAACCATAAATCCTAACCCCGGAACCATTAACCCTAAACCTTAAATCCTAAACCTTAATCCCTAAACCCTAAACCCTAAATCATAACTCATAACTCTAAACCCTAAACCCAAAACCCTAAATCGTAAACCTCAACCTTAAACCCTAAATCCAAACACTAAACCCTAAACCGTAAACCCTAAAACATAAATCTTCAACTCTAAACCATAAATCCAAAACATAAATCCTAAACCCTAAACCTTAAATTCTAAACCCTAAACCTTAAATTCTAAACCCTAAACCCTAAACCTACAACACAAAACACTAAACCGTGAATTCTAAACCATAAACCCTAAATCCTAAACCATTTTACCTTATCCTCTAACCCTAAACCCTAAACCCTAAGCGCTAAACCCTAAAACCTAAACCTAAATCCTTAAATCCTAAACCCTAAATCCAAACTCTAAACCCTAAACCTAAATCCTAAACCCTAAACCCTAAAGCTTAAATTCTAAACCCTAAACTCTAAACTCTAAACCCTAAACCTACAAATCAAAACCCTAAACCATGAATTCTAAACACTAAACACTAAACTCTAAACCCTTTGACCCTCTACCCTAACCCTAAACCCTAAACTCTAACCCTAAACGTAAACCTTAAATCATAAAACTTAAACCCTAAACCCTTAACCCTAACCCTAAACCTAAATCCTAAACCCTAAACCTCAACCTTAAACCCTAAACCCTAAATCCTACACCCTAAACCCTACACCCTAAACCCTACACCCTAAACCCTAAACCCTAAACCCTAAACACTAAACCCAAACCCTAAATCCTAGACCTTAAACCCTAAACCCTAAACCCTAAACCCTAAACATAAAACTCATAACCCTAAACCAAAAACCCAAAACCCTAAACTGTAAATCTTAAACACAAAACCGTAAATCTTAAACCCAAAACCTTAAACCCTTAAACCCTAAATCGTAAATCCTAAACACAAAACCCTAAACCATAAACCCTAAACCCTAAACCATAAACCCTAAACCCTAAACCCTAAATCTTAAACCCTAAACCTTAAACCCTTAAACCTAACCCTAAATCCTAAACCCTAAACCCTAAACATAAAACTCATAACCCTAAACCCAAAACCCTAAACTCTAAACCCTAAATGCTAAACCCTAAATCCTAAACACAAAATACTAAACCATAAACCCTAAATCATAAACCCTTAACCCTAACCCTAAACCTCAAACCTTAAACCTTAAATCATAAACCCTAAACCCTAAACCTTAAACCCGAATACTAAACCTAAATCCTAAACCCTAAACCTCAACCTTTAACCCTAAAGCCTAAATTCTAAACCAGAAACCCTAAACCCTAAATCCTATACTTCAAAACCTAACCCCAAAACCAAACCCCTAAACCTACAACTCAAAGCCCTAAACCGTAAAACCTAAAACCTCAAACCTAATCCCTAAACCCTAAACTCTAAAGTAAAAACCCTAAAACCTAAACCCTAAACCCTAAACACTAAACTCTAAACCCTAAACCCTAAACTTTAACCATAATCTTTTAACCCTAAACCTTAACCATAAACCCTTAACTCTAACTCTAAACTCTTAACCCTAACCCCTAACTCCTAAACCCTAAAACATAAATCTTAAATTCTAAACCATAAACCCTTAAACATAAATCCTAAACCCTAAACCTTAAACTCTAAACCCTAAACCCTAACCCTATCGCATCTTCATTTCGAAAAAATTCTCTCTCTCTAATTTCTCTATCTAAAAAGAGCGCTCCAAAATTCTGTCCATAACAACTATATTTCCACCGGATACACGCACTGCCGGAATGGCGTGTGAGCAGCCGGTGGAGCTCCCCCGACCACTGGACAAAAACCAACTGGAGCGCCATGACAAGAGCAACAAAACCCAACTAGCCACGCCCCATAATTCATCCTATAGCTCCTCAAATTCGCAAAATACTGAAGCGATCAACACTGCGATTTTGGAGAAGGAGCTGGACGGGACTCGTAAAATCATTTCCCCAGAAGTTCATGTTTTGATTCATGAAAATTCGATTGATGTTATGAAATATCCTAATAACGATCTATATTTGACCAAAAACCCAACTGATTCTACCGTCCCAAGTGAGATATCTCGAGATGTGATTTTGGAGAGAAACACAAATAAATCGCCAGAAGTGCACCCTCAAATTCGAAGATCTTCGAGTCAAGTTCTTGCAGATTCAACTACTGGGGATTACTCCCCACAACTGGAGGTTCATCTCACTGAAATTTCGAGTGAAATGGACAGAGGAATCATCGGTGAGGAAGATTTCGGTGAAACTCAAGTTCAACTCGCTGGAGTCCATGAAAACTCAGATAGAGGAATTAATTCTCCTCCCTTGGACAGCCATCTTTCGAACATATCCAACAATGCCAATGGAGGAACCATCAGAAACACCAATCCAAGGCAATCAATGGATATCCTAACTGATGATCCAATGACATTGAACAGAAGGAAAGGCCAGGCCACTCAACATATTGAGGAGGAAGTTATTGTAATGGAAATACATAATCTGAGCAAACAACAGGACACAAATGAGCAAACAACAGGACACAAACAATCTTCCAATTTTTCCTTTGGTATTGCAGGTAATTCCAGGAACTTAACTTCACCTCTTTCATCTGATGCAATGCAGGTTACAACAGCACCGGACAAAGGAGCTGAGGAATATGATAAGGATCAACAAACAAAGGCTAAAGAACCAGGTCAAGGGCATCAGGAGCAAAACACAGAACTACAGGACATACCAGATCAGAATAAAATAACAAACAAGAACAAGTATGATCAACAACAAAGGAATGGACAACTAGATCAAGGGCAACAAAGCCAAGGAAAGGCAATGCAAACAGGGCACATACTTAATGAAACGAATGGACAAATCAGTAGGAAGAGAGAATTGTCGAAACAGGTCGATAACCAAACTCATGGAGGAAAGGATAGTCAAAAAGATCAAAGCAACGCCATCATTCAACAAGACTCGACTGATGCACCTCAGAATATCAAGGAAAGGGCCAACATGCACTACCAACAAAACTTTCCTAGGATTTCCAACAATTACGCAAGGTATGATCCTAATTTTCAAAAAAATAAGAATGTTGCAAGTCAGGATAACTATACTTATACTCAAGATAATGTGGGACCACTAAACATTCAGCACCATCCTCAAGTTCCTAATAAGAATAAATAGGACAATACCCCGAAACCTGCTCCTTTTACTATAATTCAATCATTTGCTGCTAAGCTTAGATATAATCAATCTAAGGCTGAAACCCCTATTGAATTGAATAATCCTATCCACACCAATAGACAAGGACTGCCGGCTGTGTTACTAGAAGAAGAGGATTATAATATCAAGTTGGCGGAAAGCTGCAAATACACTTTAGTGGGTAAATTTACCAATACCATGCCTAAAATGGAGGTGATTAGGAAAAGCTTCATACTTCAGACTCAGCTATCTGGGGAGTGAAAATAGCTCATTATAACTCTCGACATGTTTATATTGATTTGGATAATGAGTTTGATTATGTTACGGTCTGGACTAAACAAAGAATGAGCATAGATGGCCAACTAATGAGAATACAAACTTGGACCCCTGAAGAAGAAACACCTATAGTTCCTATATGGGTAGCACTGCCTGAACTCCCATGGCATTGTTACAACAAAGTCCTCTTGACACTATTCTAAGTTCCATTGGTAAAGTGTTATACCTTGATTCTCCCACTTCTCAAAAGACTAGAGGCAGCATGGCCAGAGTGAAGGTCCAAATCGATCTCACCAAACCAAGACCACCTCATGTTTGGGTGGGATTCAAGAATTCAGACCCCAATAAAGGAAGGTGGCAAAAGGTGCAATATGAGGGAATCCCAGACTACTGCATGTACTGTAAACATCAAGGACATATATATAATGTGTGTACTATCAAAAGAAGAGATGAGGACTTCAAAAAGAGGAGAGAAAAGGAAGCTGAAAGACAAAACAAGCCTAAGGGTGATATAGAGAAAGGAGGTACTAAAGCTATACAGATACAAGACAAGGACAGAACAGAGACAAATACAAAGACACATGATCAAAAATTGGTAGTGACCCATCATACAAGACAAAAACAGACAACTGTTACTAAAGTGCAGACACACCAAGATCCAGAACAAGTAGACCAAGAAGAGCAATGGCAGATTCAGAAGAGGAAACAACACATAAATCAGGATCAGGCTCACCCCAAGACTGCATGGAGACCTGTCTCACCTTCACACAAAAGCACCAAGGATATTATGCAAAAGGCACCAACAACATCAGGTATAACTCCTACTATATCTATTCATAATAACTACATTAATTTAGAAATGCAGGAACAGCAAAGCATTGGCAATATTGAAGAATGCAACAATAACAACACCTCAGACCAAGGGTTGCAAGCAAAACAAGGGTCAGATAAAGACTCACCGTCTTTTAACCTCAACAATAAAGCAAGTATGCACAAGCAACATAGTACAACCAGTAAAAACACAGGTATGGATTCTGTTATCCCTACAACCCAACACCTCACTATAAGTTCTGTGAAAACTGTTATGTATGTTGATGAAGCTGAAGGAGGGATGGATGCGAGATGTAAGGAGAAACCTATTAACTTGCAGGAAGGGGTATCCAAAGGGGGGAATTTGACTCATGTTCTGCATGAGGTTGACCACACTGACCCTAGGTTGGACTATAGAGCCCCTGCTACCACTATTGCAAGACACAACAATCAGAATAATCAGAAACAGCACAACCCAATGAAAGGAGATGATATTGGTTAGCTTCAGGAAGAACCAGGGATACAGACTACAGAAAACTTGGAACCTTTGCAAGATGATGATACTGGTCAACTTCAAGTAGAACCAGGGCCACAGGTAGACAGGGATAATGGTCAGAAACTGCAGGGTTCAAGAGGTAATGATGGTAAGAATACTCCTGATAACAAACAAAATGATGAGGGGAATCAGAGTAGTTTAGAGAAACAACACCAACAGCACAGCAAGAATTCTCCGGGGAAACTATCCAATAACAAATCCAGGGGTAAATTGAGCAAGAAAAAAAGAGAAGCTATCAAGAGAAAACAACAGAAAGAGGTTGAAAATCAAGGAAAAAATAGACAGAAATCAGACTATGATGTGGTAAATTCAGAGGATGAATTTGATGAGGACACTCAATCTCTCAATGAAACTGATGATGATGAGGAAGGGGATGAAACCAGTGCTCATTTGATCAAGGCTTTTGGGTCTACTTTTCGAAGTGAATTCCAAGCAGAGATTGAAGAGGTGGCAGATCAACAAGGCTTATCTCCAAGGGGTAGAAAACAAGTTAGACAACTCATTAAATCAGCATCTATCAGCACATCTGCTAACTCTAGCAGACCTAACACTAGGTCCAAAAGCAAAGGTTTTTAATGATTAGTACAATATGCTGGAATGCTAAGAGCATCAACACCCAAGGCTCTTTGGAAAGACTCCAAAATTTGAAGAAAATGTATAATCTTTCTATGATAGCTATTCTTGAATCTGTTGCAAACAACTCTCAAATCAACCACTACAAACTTTTGTTATCTATGGACAATGCTACTTGTAATCAGAATGGCAAAAATTGGCTTTTTTGGACCAATGACATTGAATGTGAGGTATTGGAAGTGCATGATCAGCATATCACTTGTTCTATGAAGCATCTACAGCATAAAGAAAAGTTTATGGTTTCTTGCATTTATGCCAAATGTAGCGAGCAGTTGAGAAGACCTCTCTAGGACAGGTTGTTCCATTTCTCTAGCATGGACATCCCTTGGTGTACCATAGGGGATTTTAATGTTATTACATCTACTGAGGAAAAGTATGGAGGTATACCTTACAACATGAACAAAAGTCTAGATTTCATTAGTATTATTGAGGCAAGTGGATTAGTTGATATTGGGTATAGTGGTCAGCATTATACTTGGTGTAATCAGAGGACAGAAGAGGCTAGAGTGTGGAAAAGGCTGGACAGAGCTATGGTCAATGATAAATGGCTGGAGCTCATGCCCCAAACTACCATTACTCACCTTTCTTCTGTTGGTTCTGATCACTGTCCATTACTCATGGAAATGGAAGTTAGACTGGAGCACACAATCAAGTATTTTAAAGTCCTTCACTGCTGGACTGAAAATGAGAATTTTTTAGATACATTTAAAGGGTGCTGGCAGAAGAAGATCTCTGGGAATCCTATGTGGAGACTACATCAGAAAATGAAATTACTAGCTTCCACTTTGAGTACTTGGTCCAAGAAGGAATATGGTAATATTTTCTCTAGTGTTGTTAATTTTGAGGAGCAAGTCAAAGCTGCTGAAGAAGATGTCATACAACAAAACACTGAAGAAAATAGAACCAAGCTTCATCTTATCAATGCTCAATACATCAAGTATCTTAAATTGGAAGCTTCCATCCTCAAACAGAAAACTCAACTCCAATGGTTCAAGGAGGGAGATACTAAATCTAAGTTCTTCCATTCCATAATGAGGGGTAAGAGGAGAAAGCTATTCATCCACAAAATCTGTATTGCTGAAGATGCTTGGATACAAGGAGAAGAAAACATTGCTAAGGCTGCTTGTGATTACTTCCAAAACATGTTTTCAGGCCATGAAAACAGGATCAGGGAAGAAATTCTTAATTGCATTCCTAGAATGGTAACAGAAGAACAAAATCAGACACTCCAACAGATGCCTAATCTGGAAGAATTAACTCAAGTGGTGTTCTCCATGAACCCCAATTCTGCAGCTGGTTCGGATGGTTTTGGAGGAAAATTCTATCAACATTGTTGGGAAATTATCAAAGAAGATGTGTTGAGTGCTGTCCAATATTTCTTCTGTGATTATACTATGCCTAAGTTCATTTCTCATGCTTGCCTGGTACTACTTCCTAAAGTTGAGCACCCCAACAAGTTCACTGAATTCAGACCCATAAGCTTGAGTAATTTCTCCAATAAAATTATCTCCAAGCTGTTATGTCTCAGATTAGCCCCTATTCTACCTCAGTTTATTTCTGAAAACCAATCTGGTTTTGTTAAGGGTCGGAGCATATCTGAGAATATTATGCTTGCTCAGGAAATCACTCATGGTAATAAAAAACCCAATGAAGGTGACAATGTGGTAATTAAATTAGACATGACCAAGGCATACGATAGAGTGTCTTGACACTTGTCTAGTTCTGAGAAGAATGGGTTTTGGAGAAATGTTTATTGATCTAGTATGGAGAACTATGAGCAACAACTGGTATTCTGTGATAATTAATGGTGCTTGACATGGCTTCTTTCATTCCACCAGAGGGCTCAAACAGGGGGATCCACTATCCCCATCCCTATTTATTTTAGGAGCTGAGATACTCTCTAGGATCCTCAATATGCTTCATCATCATCAGAGGTACAAAAACTTTCAAATAGAGATCAGGGGACCTCAAATTAATCACCTAAGTTTTGCAGACGACATCATAATTTTCTCCTCCACTACCAGGGATACTCTCCAGATGATCATGAAGACTCTTTCCACTTATGAGACAGTGTCTGACCAACTTATAAACAAGGAAAAGAGTCATTTCATGGTTCCAGAAAATACTCCTCAAGATAACATTGCAATGATCATAGAAGTCACTGGTTTCAATCAGAAAGCTAGCCCTATTACTTACCTTGGTTGTCCCTTATACATTGGAGGGCAGAGAATTATTTATTACTCTAACTTGGTGGCTAAAATTACAAGGAAAATTTCAGGATGGCAATCTAGAATGCTAAGCTTTAGGGGCAAAGCCACTATGGTGAAACATGTCCTCCAATCAATCCCCATACATACAATATCAGCTATTTATCCTCCTAAAACCACCATAAGATATATGAAGAAAGCTATAGCTGATTTCTTTTGGGGCTGGGACAAGGAAAAAAGGAAATAGCATTGGGCTTCTTGGGATAAATTGAGTCTACCTTATGATGAAGGACGTATTGGAGTAAGAAAAATTGAAGATATATGCAGCTCTTTTCAATTCAAGCAATGGTGGATTTTCAGAAGTAAACAAACCTTATGGGGGAAGTTTCTGAGGGCTAAATACTGCCAAAGGGCTCACCCGGTGGCCAAAAGGATTGATACAGGACAATCCTTGGTCTGGAACTTTATGATGAAAAATAAAGGCATTGTCGAGGCTCAAATCAAATGGAAGATCAATTTGGGTAATAGTTCTTTTAGGTGGGATGATTGGTTGGGAGAAGGTCCCCTAGCCTCATATTGTACTCATATTACTAGTCTTAATACCACCACAATCTCTCAATTTCTGGTAGGTGGGAATTGGAATGAGACTATGGTGAGGCAATGGGTGCCCCCTCTTTTGATTCCAAAAATCTTGAGTTTCCCCATTCATTATCAAGAACAGATCCCTGATGAGGCAATCTGGAAACTCACTGTTGATGGCCTATTTTCTTGTTCATCAGCTTGGGAACTTATTAGACATAAAGGCACCAAGAGCATCATCAACAAAGGCATCTGGCATAGACACCTTCCCTTCAAGATTTCCTTCCTAGTTTGGAGGGCTCTGAGGAACAAACTCCCCACTAATGAGAAACTTACCAGCTTTGGAAAGGAAGCTGCTCACTGCTTCTGCTGCTACAGAGCTGGAGAAGACAATATAGATCACATTTTTATATCTGGCCACTTTACCAACAACTTATGGAGTTTTTTCTCTGCAGCTGCAGGTATCAACATGATCACATCCTTATTAACATGCTGCTGCTGCGATGGTGGAGACAGGAACACCAAAGTGAAGTACAGAACTTGCTGAACCAGTTACTTCCTCTGATCATTATCTGGAACTTATGGAAAAATAGGTGTGCTACAAAATACGGTGCAAAACAGTCCAATATAGCTCAAGTTAATTTTTTAATTCTTAAAGACATTACTCATCTTCTCAACACAACATTTCCTTACATCCATTGGGCCAATGATTGGACTGATTTATTCAGAATGGTGGAGAAGTGCAGGCAAGAGACTTTGGTTAGAATTGTGAAATGGGAGAAACCTAGCCAACCTTTGCTTAAGCTTAATACGGATGGTAGTGCACTCAATAATCCTAGAAAGATTGGTGGAGGGGGAATCTTGAGAGACCATCAGGGGAGGATGATTTATGCATTTGCTATACCTTTAGGAACTGGTACCAACAACCAAGCTGAGCTCCAAGCTGCTAGCCATGGTATCTTCTGGTGCATCCAACATGGTTACAAGAAAATACACCTGGAAGTCGACTCTGAACTGGTCATTAAATGGCTTTCAAAACAGCTCACGCTCCCCTGGAATCTACAGCAATACATCACAGAACTACAACTCCTAGTCCAGCAATTGGAGCAGTTCAAATGCACACACACCTACAGAGAGGCAACCACCACGGCTGATCATCTATCCAAATTTAGCCATACTTCAGATATCATCCAGCAGTTCTACACCAAGGAACAACTTCCTACTCTAGCAAAAGGAAATTTCATTCTGGACAAACATGACATGCCAACCTTCAGAAGAAAGAGACTGAGACGAATCAAGAGACCTCCCTGATCTTGAATCTACTCTTTTGAATTTCCTGTCTAGACTTTATTTTTCTAGGTTTGTATTCTTGTCTTAATTTTGTAAGGGGAGAGTCCCTTGTTTTATTCTTGTCTTACTTATGTAAGGGGAGAGTCTCCCTTATTTATGTTTCTTAGTTTCTTTGTATCAAGAGGAGTCCTCTCTTTTAGGTGCTTAGATACTAGGTTTCATCTTTCTAGTATGGGGAAGAGTGGACCTTCCTTAGTAGGAAGGACTACTATGAACCACCATAAGACCGGAGGTAAGGTTTATGCCCCCCTCCTTGTACTTTGTTTATTTAATTTATGCTAAGGTCTGGGGGTGTTGCTGAGCCCCTGACCCCCCCAAGGGTCGTTAAAAAAAAAAAAAAAAAAAAACCTAACCCTACAACTCAAAACACTAAACAATGAATTCTAAACCCTAAACCCTAAATTCTAAACCCTTTTACCCTATACCCTAACCCTAAACTCTAAACCCTAAGAGCTAAACCCTAAACCCTAAACCTAAATCCTTAAATCCTAAACCCTAAATCAAAACTCTAAACCCTAAACCTAAATACTAAACCCTAAACCCTAAACCTTAAATTCTAAACCCTAAACTCTAAACCCTAAACCCTAAACCTACAACTCGAAACCCTAAACCATGAATTCTAAAAACTAAACCCTAAACTCTAAACCCTTTTACCCTATACCCTAACCCTAAACCCTAAACCCTAACCCTAAACTCTAAACCCTAAACCCTAAACCACAAACCATAAACACTAAACTCTAAACCCTAAACCCTAAACCCTAAACCTTAAACCCTAAACTCTAAACCCTAAACCCTAAACTCTAAACCTAAACCCTAAGCCCTAAACCATAAATCCTAAACCATAAACCCTAAGCCCTAAACCATAAACCATAAACCCTAAGCCTAAACCCTTAAACCCTAAACCCTAAACCCCAAATGCAAACTCTAAACTTAAATACTAAACCCTAAACCCTAAACCATAAATCCTAACTCATAAACCCTAAGCCCTAAACACTAAACCATAAACCCTAAACATAAACCCTTAAACAATAAACCCTAAACCCCAAATGCAAACTCTAAACTTAAATACTAAACCCTAAACCCTAAACCTGCAACTCAAAACCTTTAACCCTAAACCCTAAACCATAAATTCTAAACCCTAAACCATAAACTCTAAACCCTAAACCCTATACACTAACCCAAAACCCTTAACCATAAACCTTAAGCTCTAAAACCTAATTCATATACACTAAACCTTAACTACTCGACCCTAAACCCTAAACCCTAAATCATAAACCCTAAATCATAAACCCTAACCCTAGAACCTAAACCCTAAACCTTAAATTCAAATTCTAAACCCTAAACCCTAAACCTTAAACCCTAAATTCCAAACTCGAAACCCTAAACCCTAAACTACCGTAAACCCTAAATTGTAAACCCTAAACATAAAGGTTAAATTTTAAACCCTAAGCCTTAAATCCTAAACTATAAACCCTAAACTACCGTAAACCCTAAATCGTAAACCCTAAACATAAAGGTTAAATTTTAAACCCTAAGACTTAAATCCTAAACTATAAACCCTAAACCCTAAATGCTAAACCCTAAATCTAAACCCTAAACCCTAAACTCTAAACCTTAAATCCTAAACCTAAACCTAAACTCTAAACACTAAACCCTAAACTCTAAATCATAAACAATCAAGCCTAAATCCTAACCTCTAAACCCTAACCCCTAACCCCTAAACCTCCAACTCAAAACCCTAACCACTAAACCCTAACCCTAAACCTAAATTCTAAACCCAAACCCTAAACCCTAAATAGTAAACTCAAAACCCTAAACCCAATACCCTAAACCCTATAGCCTAAACCCTTAACCCAAAACCCTAAACCCTATATCCTAAACCTCAAATCTTAACTATAAACTCTAAACCCTAAACCCTAAATCCTAAATCTTAAACTCTAAACCCTAAACCCTAAATCCTAAACTCTAAACCCTAAACTCTAAACCCTAAATCCTAAACTCAAAACTCTAAACCCTAAACCATAAACCTAAATCCTAAACTCTAAACCCTAAACCCTAAACCCTAAATTCTAAACCCTAAACTCTAAACCCTAAACCCTAAACCTACAACTCGAAACCCTAAACCATGAATTCTAAAAACTAAACCCTAAACTCTAAACCCTTTTACCCTATACCCTAACCCTAATCCCTAAACCCTAACCCTAAACCCTAAGCCACAAATCATAAACCCTAAACTCTAAACCCTAAACACTAAACCCTAAACTCTAAACCCTAAACCCTAAACCCTAAACCTAAACCCTAAACCTTAAACCATAAATCCTAAACCATAAACCCTAAGCCCTAAACCATAAACCATAAACCATAAACTTAAACCCTTAAACCCTAAACCCTAAACCCCAAATGCAAACTCTAAACTTAAATACTAAACCCTAAACCCTAAACCATAAATCCTAAGTCATAAAACCTAAGCCCAAAACGCTAGACCATAAACCCTAAACATAAACCCTTAAACAATAAACCCTAAACCCCAAATGCAAGCTCTAAACTTAAATACTAAACCCCAAACCCTAAACCTACAATTCAAAACCTTTAACCCTAAACCCTAAACCATAAATTCTAAACCCTAAACCATAAACTCTAAACCCTAAACCCTATACACTAACCCAAAACCCTTAACCATAAACCCTAAACTCTAAAACCTAATTCATATACACTAAACCTTAAATAGTCGACCCTAAACCCTAAACCCTAAATCATAAACCCTAACCCTAGAACCAAAACCCTAAACCTTAAATTCAAACTCTAAACCCTAAACCCTAAACCTTAAACCCTAAATTCTAAACTATAAACCCTAAACCCTAAACTACCGTAAACCCTAAATCATAAACCCTAAACATAAAGGTTAAATTTTAAACCCTAAGCCTTAAATCCTAAACTATAAACCCTAAACCCTAAATGCTAAACCCTAAATCTAAACCCTAAACCCTAAACTCTAAACCTTAAATCCTAAACCTAAACCTAAACTCTAAACACTAAACCCTAAACTCTAAATCATAAACAATCAAGCCTAAATCCTAACCTCTAAACCCTAACCCCTAACCCCTAAACCTCCAACTCAAAACCCTAACCACTAAACCCTAACCCTAAACCTAAATTCTAAACCCAAACCCTAAACCCTAAATACTAAACTCAAAACCCTAAACCCAATACCCTAAACCCTATAGCCTAAACCCTTAACCCAAAACCCTAAACCCTATATCCTAAACCTCAACTCTTAACTATAAACTCTAAACCCTAAATCCTAAATCTTAAACTCTAAACCCTAAACCCTAAATCCTAAACTCTAAACCCTAAACCCTAAACCCTAAACCCTAAATCCTAAACTCAAAACCCTAAACCAAAACTCTAAACCCTAAACCCTAAACCTAAATCCTAAACTCTAAACCCTAAACCGTAAACCCTAAAACTACAACTCGAAACCCTAAACCCTAAAACATAAACATTAAACTCTATACCCTAAACTCTAAACCTATAATTCAAAACCCTAAACCCTAAACCCTAAATCCTAAACTGTAAACCTTAAACCCTATACCCTAACCCTAAATCCTTAACCCTAAACCCAAACCTACAACTCAAAACCTTAAGCCCTAAACCCTAAACCCTAAACCCTTTCCCTAACCCGAACCCTAAACCTAGACCCTAAACCCATTAATCCAAACTCTAAACCCTAAATCCTAAACACTAAACCCTAAACTTAAATGCTAAACCCTAAACCTAAGCCATTAACCCAAAACCCCAAACCCTAAACCCTAAATCCTAAACTCAAAACCCTAAACCAAAACTCTAAACCCTAAGCCATAAACCTAAATCCTAAACTCTAAACCCTAAATCCTAAACCCTAAAACTACAACTCGAAACCCTAAACCCTAAAACATAAACATTAAATTCTATACCCTAAACTCTAAACCTATAATTCAAAACCCTAAACCCTAAACCCTAAATACTAAACTGTAAACATTAAACCCTACACCCTAACCCTAAATCCTTAACCCTAAACCTTAAATCCTAAACCCTAAACCCTAAACTCCAAATCATAAACCCTAAATACTAAATCCTAACCCCTAAACCCAAACCTACAACTCAAAACCTTAAGCCTTAAACCCTAAACCCTAAACCCTAAACCCGAACCCGAACCCTAAACCTAAACCCTAAACCCATTAATCCAAACTCTAAACCCTAAATCCTAAACACTAAACCATAAACTTAAATGCTAAACCCTAAACCTAAGCCATTAACCAAAAACCCCAAACCCTAAACCCTAAATCCTAAACACAAAACCCTAAACCCTAAATTATAAACCCTAAACCATAAACGTTAAACCCTAAACCCTAAAGATAAATTTGATACCCTCAACCCTAAATCCTTAACCTCAACCCTAAACACTAAAGCCTAAATTGAAACTCTAAACCCTAAACCGTAAAACCTAAACTTTAAACCCTATACCCTAAACCATAAACCCTTAACCATAAACCTTAAATGCTAAATTCAAAACTCTAACCATAAACCCGAAACACTAAACAATAAACCCTAAACCCTAAACCTTAAACACTAGAACCTAACCCTAACTCCTAAACCTAAACCTAAACCCTAAACCATAAACCCTAAACACTAAACCGTAAACCCTAAACACTAAACCGTAAACCCGAAATCCGAAACCGTAATCACTAAACACTATACCCTACACCCTAAACCCTAAATTTAAACCGAAACCATAAACCCTAAACTACTAACCCTAAACCCTAAACCCTAACACTAAACCTAAACTTAAACCCTAAACCCTAAATCAAAACTCTAAACCCTACACCCTAAACCCTAAACCCTAAACCCTAAATCCTAAACCCTAAACACTAAACACTAAACATAAAACTCATAACCCTAAACCCAAAACTCTAAGCCCTAAACCCTAAATCCTAAACACATAACCATAAACCCTAAACTCTTAACCCTAACCCCTTAACCCTAACCCTAAACCCTAAACCCTAAACCTAAACCCTAAACCCCAAACCTTAAATTATAAACCTTAAACCCTAAACCCTTAACCCTAACCCTAAACTTAATTCCTAAACATCAACTTTAAACCCTAAACCCTAAATCCTACACCCTAACTCCTACACCCTAATCCCTAAACCCAAACCCTAAATCCTAGACCCTAAACCCTGAACCCTAAACCCTAAACCCTAAACATAAAACTCATAACCCTAAACCCTAAACCCTAAATACTAAACATAAAACCCTACACCATAAACCCTAAACCCTAAATCTTAAACCTTAAACCTTTAACCTTTAACCCTAACCCTAAACCTAAACCCTAAACCTTAAACCATAAAACTTAAATCATAAACCCTAAACCCTAAACCTTAAACCCTAATACTAAACCTAAATCCTAAATCCTAAACCATAAACCATAAACCCTAAATCCTATACTTAAAATCCTAAAACATAAACCCTAACTCCTAAATCCTAACCCCTAACCCTAAACCTACAACTCAAAGCCCTAAACATAAACCCTAAATCCTAAATCTTAAATACTAAACTCAAAACACCAAACCCTAAACCTTAAACCCTAAACTCTAAACCA
>JAJOOO010001823.1:0-32957 GCA_029582685.1 Solanum piurae
ATTAACACATATGAAATGAATCAATGATACAAAGGCTTGAAATGGACAATCAAAGAGAAGACTTACCTTCATCCCAATCATCTGCACCCAGTCGACAGCAGTTCCAGTAGCTTTACCAAGGAACTCTGTCAGGGTCTCTTCAGCTATTGCTAAAAGACTTCAAATAGAAGACATGAAAAAAAGAAATAAATTAGTTGTTCAACCATAAATAATAATAATTCAGATGGATAAAAGGATAAAGTCCAATTACCCAGCTGGGCTGTTAGCATCCCTTTGCGGATGATGCTGAGGCATTGGGTTTTGTTGCTGCTGCTGACCACTCACGACCACAGACTCACAGCAGGTATCCGTGGTCGTACTGTTTACCTGCTACAATGCATCTTGAGTTTCATTACACAAAAAAGAAACATGCAATATAGGGCATGTACTGTAGTACACAATCTATGAAAGGATAAAGGGACTGAATTGAATGCAGCTTGTACAAGTTTTAGCAGGTCAACTTTGTAAGTTACAGTTTCAACTAAAGATAGCAGATTTAAACATAAGAATTTGAAATATGGTTTGACAGAAACCCCTACAGATCAAATTTGTTTATTTTAAAATGTTTAATCAAACCCTGTGAGAACCAATTTTCTCATAGCACTGGAATCTCGACCAAATGCTAAGGTTGTAAAACATGAAGAGAACTCACAGTATGCAACTGTTGTCGCATGAAGCCATTATCATACACAAGATGTGAAACGTGCTTCTGCAATCGGTCATTTTCTTCCATCAACAGTTTGTTCATAGCAGTCAGCTTTCTGTTAACAGTCTGGAGATGAGATGCCTCCTTTCTCTGTTTCTCACGGCATCTACAGAAGGTAAAGGAAATACTGATTTAAGCTATTTACCCTTCTGAGCTATATATGTGCTCTAACTGAAGCATGCCTTAAATAGCGTATTGACATATGAGAATGGTGAATAGATTATGACATTTTGCCAAAAGAAATACTGAAAAGTAAAGTTCTAATATGACTTTGAATTTGAGGAAAACATAGGTGCATACACATATCTACCACTCTCTTGAGTGAAAACAAGTTGGAAAGATTTGGTAATAAAAAAAAAAAAAAAGACCCTACTCTAGCAACAAAGAGTATTTTAAGAACCAGTTATTCTTTTAGGATATCTACAAATGTATTTGCTTTATACAAATGACGACATTAAATCATCTTTCGCATCATGGGCCATCTCAACCAGTCCAAAAAATGATTTCTCAGATATTGAAGATATGAAGTCAATCCTGAAAAGATTTTTAGGAAAATAAGCCTATCAAATCAGATAAAATTTTCTGTCTTTAACTAGTAATTCAAAAATAAAAGAAGAAATTGCGCCTGATGTTACAAACTTACGCTTCTAATTGTATCAAAGAGAAATGAAGCCAAAAGGAGAAGGATCCCCTTAGCTTCATAGCAACAAAATTAAATAGAGTGTGCATATTTACCTATTGTAAGTTGGGAGAAGAAACTGCTAAACATGTATATGCTATAATAAGCAAATGCATATATATCAGGCAGACGCTTGCAATTTATTATTTTTCACTTCACTTGAAAGAAACAAGAAAAGCTGAATGGGAATTCCTGGAAGTTTGAACTAATTTTAATTTCAACTTCACTAATACTAAGAATTGCAAACTGCTGCCTTTATGTACTGATTAAGGCAATGTCTATTAGTGGAGGGATAACCCAAAAAAGTAAGTTCAAGATCCAGTCTTTACTCCCCGTTACACCTGAACCGATTCCAGAAACTTGGTAATCTAATATTAAGAATAAATAAAGGTCATGGCTTCCCAAAAGCTAAATATATGCGAGTACAGTATAAAGGGTCACCACTGAGAAGGTGCTCATTGACTGACACCAGCTTTGAAAAAGCAAATGATTCCACAAGAGTTACCCAAAAAAGGACACTAAGACCAAAAGAGAGCAGCTTGATCAGGAGGAGAAAATCAAAGTTTCTTTCATCAAGTTAATTATTGTAACTTCATTAAAAGTATAAGCATATATATGGAAGGTCAAGAAAAGGAACACCATTTTCAGGAAGGAATCAAATCTGTCCACATGTATCTTCTCATTAAATTAGTAAACATTTGAAGTTACAGAAGCAGATGGTGACAAACAAACCAAATGCACTAAATTACTTAGCACTCCATAAATACAAATAGATATCAAAGGTGCATATGGTCAAAAACAAAAATGCACAAAATTATTCAGTCCTAGACTACCAAAAATTGACAAAAAGTGAAAAACAAGGCCCTTTAACAAAGTAATATGCAATGACAAAAGTTCACCTTGTGATTCAGAGTCAGCAGTTCCACACTTTATCTTCCATCACAGAAAGACGAGAGAAAAAAATGAACAAACAGACGGAACTCATTCAAAAGTCCCTTTTATCATCTGACCCCAATTTCAAAAAGAGGGAAAAAAGTTTGAAAAGGAAAAGGTTTAACTCACATCCAGACATATTTGAAAAAAAGAACACTTTTTTCTTCAAGAAAACACTATCCCATTTAGGGCAAAGGGAAAATTTTCAAACTTCCTAGCAATCCCTCTACCAAAAATTAACAAAAACAGATTCTTGAAAATAGCTTCAAATAGATGCATACAAAACTCACTACTTCTAGAATAAAATGATGAAAATATACCTTCTGTTCTGAAACCAGACTTTGATCTGTTTAGGGTCAATATTAGAAAGAATGGAACACTCCCTAATGAGCTGATGCCTCTTCAAAGAAGTTGGCTTTGGACATTCTGCATAAACCCTCTCCAAAGCCTCCACTTGTTCTGGTGTATACCTCACATACTTGCTACTATCCATCTCTTTGCTACTACAAAAACCCCAATCACAAAATCAATTACACAAAAAACAAGAAAAACAAAAAAAAACCTTTATCTTTTTTTTTTCTGATTCTATGTATCAACAAGAAATGGTGGTACTGGTTCTTGAATCAACAGGTAGGCTCTCTACTCCAAGAGAGCCTCCTCTCAAACTCATCAAGATTGCTTTTTTTTTTAATAAACAAAAAACCCCTTCTCCTCCACTATCTCTAAATACCCTTTTCTTTGGTTCTTGCTCTCAGATATATATCACAAAGTGGGAGGAGTTGTTTTTTTGAAGTGAAAAAAAAACAGAAAACCCCAGTAGAGAATTAAGTAATGAAAAGAAAGAACAGAGGTCCCCTTCTCTTGACGCCAATCTCGAGAATTTATGAGACAATGAAGTTGAGGAGAGAGAGAGAAAGTACCTTTATGCATAGAGCACACAGAAAAAACCAAAGCTACTGTAATAATAACCTACAAACATAAGAAACAAACTGGAAAACAGAAGCTAGAGTAGGGAGTCTTTAGAGATGTTTGACTAATCTTACAACATGGTCATAAATAGAGATTTTTGACATTAATTGAATGATATTGAAAAAAAAATTCTCTCATTCTCAATATTGATAATTTCTCTGTTCCAAATTATGTGATATAGTTTAAATGAATATAAAATTTAAAAAATATGAAAATATATTGTAATATTTTAAAATTATTTTTAAAAAGAGTACATTTTATGGTCATAAGATGTGATTTTTCATTTGATAAAAGAGATAAGTATTGAAAATATTCTTAAATTTGGCATAAATTATTAGTTTTTTTCTGAATTATTGACAGTCTTAAAAACATTCTTAACTTAACTAACTAAATTTAAATACACCCCTCATTTTGCAACATGGATGAAATACACCCCTAAATTCTCGCTAAATTTATAGGTGTTTTCAACACTTCTCTCGATTTTTTATTAAGAATCTCATGTTCCTACAAGAGTTTGTGACAACTTGTTTTGTCATGAGGTAGATTAGGGGTGTATCTAAATTTAATTAGTCAAGTAAATTAGTGTTTTTAAGGCGGTCAATAGTTCGGGAACAAAACTAATAATTTGTGTCAAGTTTGAGGGTGTTTTCAATTTTTATACCTTGATAAAATTATATAAAATTAAAGAAATTTTCATAACTTATTGATTTTCATGATTTAAAAAAAAATACAATTTAAAATTTTTAAATGACATATCCAAACAAAACTTTAACTTTAAATTATCTGATTTCAAATCATGATTTCATATCGCATATTTAAACAGCTCCTTAGCTTCTTATTTATAAGAGGATAAAAAAGTTGTTGTACGACATTTTAGAAAATTGTTGCAAGGTTTTTTAGAAAAATTATTATTTGCAAGTTGCCTATTTGATTGCAAGCCTGATGAAGCAACTATAAGTTTTTTCAAGAGTTGTTTGTAAGTTGACTACTTGAATTATTTGAAATTATTTGCTTGAAGGCAAGCTTAAAAAAATTATCCTATTTAGGGGTGGTTTGGTTGGGAACAAATTATCTCAGAATTAATTATTTTGAAATTATTTTTTCTCGAATAATCTATTCCATCATGTATATGTGATAACTCATCTCATCATTGTCATATAAATAATGGAATAAGTTATTCAAAAGGTTTAAGTCATATGCGGCCCCTTAAAATTATCCGCATAATTCATTTAAACACTTCAACTAAAGTTTGTACCTATTGAACACCTTTATTGTTCAAAATGAGTATCTATTGAACATTTTTCGCTAACATGGCAAAGAAAGTGCAACACGCATACATAGGAGCGCGTGAAGGGGCAAGTTTTAGCTAATTTTTTTAAAAAAATCTCTTTCTTCTTTCTTCTTTAGCCATATCACTTTTTTCAACACTACCCATTTCCGGTGACATCGCCGCCATACACCATTCTCTTCTCTCTCTTTTCATTAGTCATCTCTTCCTTCCCCTTACCATCATTGTTTTCATCTAAAACACTGTAACAATCAATAATTTTTAATATAGTTTTTTGTCATTTTTTTACCTTCTTCTTCTTTCTTAACTTTACCACAATTCATCATCATATATTAAAATCGATTACGCAGATATCTAGTTAGATTTTTTAATCAAATTTAAGAACAGTAATTTCTGGTGAAATTTTATTTTTTCCAACAAGGTTCGTTCCCGACATAAACTTATGTCAATGTAATCCAACAATAAACAATCTCATCAATTAATTGAAACTGATAGTTAAAAGAAACGAAGAGTTCTTCAAATTCAAAAAATATCAGTTATGAAATTCAAAAAAATATTTCAGATAACACTATTTTTTTCGGTCATGGTGATAGAAATTCATAATTATACGGTGAAACATTATTCATATTTCTTGTACTAAAACCGGATGAAGAGAAGAAGATTATAGTTGAAAAACATAGATTGTGGAAGGGACTGTGTGTCGGGGATGTTACGGTTTGGTCGTTTGGGTCTAACATGAGAGAAAAAGGAGTGGTTGTCATGGGTGGGTGAGTGAGGTTTTTTTAGAATATTCTTTATAAAAAAATTTTAGTTAATTAAATAGACTAAAATAGTAAAAAACAAATTAGAATTCCATTTTTTAAATAAATTTTTGGACTCAAATGCGACATGTCATCATTTAATTCATCAATTTACCATGTCACAGTGAGTGTAGTACACACATCTCATATTTTTGGCTGATTGTCAAATAGGTATCAATTTTAAGGGGTATATGTGTTCAATAGGTACAAGCCTTAATTGAGGTGTTTAAATTAATTATGCGGATAACTTTAAGAGGGCACAGATGACTTAAAATTATCCCTATACTATTTTCTTTTTTTTATCCCAAGACTATTGACATTATTGCATAGATATGTATATATAAATTGAGAAAGAACAACAAATATTACGAATGTATAAATATGCATACATTTAGAAAGAGTTAAAAAAAATAAAGGTGTTAGCATAAGAAAAGTTATAACGAAGATGTACAAAATCAAAAATAGCACAGAGAGGTTGGTGTATGTTAAGTATAAGAGAAAATGGTCAAAAACTCTCCAATCTATGGTCGGATTTTCAACTATATACTCATATTTTACGGAGATTTTATTATTCCCTGAACTATTTTATAAGAAAATAAATTTCACCCTAAAATGACATAGTCACTCACGTGTATTGTGGTGTAACACACGCACATGCCATGTCAACGCCATGTCAATGCCACCTAATAAATATAATAAATAAATTATTTTTTCTACTTTTTCTTTTTTATTATATGGTCCATTGGAAACTCTCCATTATCATTAAGAACATCACCATTATCAAGAGAAATGGTAAAAAAAATCCGACGAGTAAAAGTCTCTATGATCGGTATCTTTATCTTATTCCCCATAATTTCTCTCAAAGTTCATTGCTACACATTTTATTCATGTTGGGGGCTGATGAAGGGATATACCAAAAGCAGTATATGGGCATGCCATAAATTTTCAACTCAATTTCTTTCTTTTTTTAATGTTGGTAAAAGTAGCAAACCAAATTACATCGAAATTATCCAATTGAAAAAAATTATGATCCAGTTGAATTTTTTATGCCCATTTCGAAAATACTCCAATTTGTGGTTAAATTCAAGAATGTGAAATTAAAATTAATGTTTGAGAGAAGAGCTTGTGAAGGTGTAGGAAATTGAAAATTTTGTGTCTGTTTGAAATAGGTTCTGGCAAAAAAAAA
This sequence comes from Solanum piurae, assembly GCA_029582685.1. Classification (NCBI taxonomy): domain Eukaryota; kingdom Viridiplantae; phylum Streptophyta; class Magnoliopsida; order Solanales; family Solanaceae; genus Solanum; species Solanum piurae. The sequence continues at coordinate 6,601 of JAJOOO010001823.1, forward strand.
TTGGTTTTTAAATTTTTTTATTTTATTACTTTGAATTGGGAGTAATAACTAAATTTATTTAAAGGTTCTTTGAATATGAGTAAGAGACGGTTAATACGTAGAATTTCTAAAGAAATTTGTGATGAAAAATAAAAAATAAGCAAAAGTGTGAAGAAGAAGAAGAAGAAGAAGTGGTGGTGTAGGGTGAATGTGTAGGAGAAGAGTGTGGGGCGGTTGGGGTGGCGTGTGGGAGATTATTTTGATTTAATTAGAAAGAGAGAAAAATAAAAATCAAAATCAAAATAAAAGCAATCCTATTTACTCTCTATTCACTCTCTTTGAATGCACTTTCTCAGTCAACTCAGCATTAAGAGTTTCTTTATTCTCTTTTAAAATAGCTTAATGGGGTGATAGGATCCCCGTAAAGCTTAAATGTGTAATTAAAAATCTGATAATAGGTTGGAAAGAAGGGGAGGCATTTGACCATTTTCTAAGTATAACAATAAATATCTAAAAAGGTGAAAAAAGATTGAAGGTATAAAACACCTTATGACTCATTTGCTAGGATGGTGTTAGAAAATATTACTATAAGATTGGCTCCATCTTACATATAATAATGTAAATTAGGGATAGTTTGATAGTAAGTTATAGTTATACGGGTATTAATTATAAGTAAATTTATGTATTAGAGCTTGTTTGGATTGACTTTAAAAAAAAAATAGTTTTAAAGTAAAAAATAAAAGGTTAAACTTAAATGATTTTTAAGTCAAAAAAATAGAAAAGCATGGGAGACCTGCTTTTGGTTTTTTCCTTATTTAAGTCTTTCTGAACTTACTTTAAGTTATTTTTAACCTTATCAAATATTTTTTAACTTATTTTAAGTCATTTTTTGACTTATTTTAAGTTGTTTTTATATTTGTCAAATACTTGCAGAAATAAAAAACTGACTTAAAAGTAGGCTTGACCAACTTTTAAACCAATCCAAATACCCTCTTAGTTATGCATTGATTAGTTATACATGTATTAGTTCGTTATTCCACTTTCTATTATGTATAAAATAATACACATATTCCCTCACAACGTATACATGTATTAGTTATGCGAATTTCTAGATTGTCAACCAAACATCATGTTAATTTTATATACAAAAAACTTATTTTTTATATATCTATTAAACATCGTATAAATTATACGAAAAATAATGCATATATAACTTAAATCTTATCAAAAAATTCTTGTGAAAAAATAACTGATGATTAGGATTATTAGTTCATTGCATCTTAATATGTTTCTAATATTATAGATAAAGAAAAATCATCCTTTTCGACGCAAATCATAAACACAAGAAAAAAAATAGTAAAATTGCTAGTTATTATTGTAGTGAAATATTGCATATGAATCAGATGAGCTTTTTAATGATAAAATTTGATATTATATGGCTCAATAAGAGTTATAAATTCAATTATTCCATAATTTGATATATAGATCAACGAAAAAAGAGTGTAAATTTTAAAAATGACCGTTCAAATATAAATAAGATAAAACATAAATGAATAAAAATTATTCCTAAACAATATGAAAGCAAAAAAGTTAATCTTAAATAAAATTGATCTCGAATATATTGTCATCAAATGATTCAAAATTGTCCTTATGAATTAACAAAACTCCTCTTCTATATTTTTATTTTGTAATATTGGTCCAAATTATATGCTACATGTCCCAATTAAAATAAAGTGCACCGAATCTACCCTTGCATTATGCTTACGATCCGATTTTGCATGCATATTACGTGTATGATTATATTTTAGAAAAATAATTACAAATTACCTTAAGAAATGTCACCCAAGCTAATGTCATCTTTCACACCACTAGATAATATACATATAAACTTATTTCACACATGTGTAATGTATTTTTCGAAATTAAGTCTTACGTTTTTAAAATAATATTTTTATATAAATATTAAAAAAAACCATTAATGATACAATACTAAAAAACTATTCACACGATATTTTTTTGTTATATAGAAAAGACAGTTTTTCAACAAGTTTCAACATGTATGCTTGTTTGTCATTCAAATAGCAAATAAGAGTATTTTTGTCATTCCAGCTTCCCAAACAAATAAGATAAATTAGGGTATTGTTATCATTCAATCTTTCCAAACTGATAAGTCTGGATTATATGTATACATATTTTTCTATTTGCAATTCACCAAACACATATTCTTGTCCGATTCAACTATAATTTCTAAAGCTTTGATGATCATGCCCATTTCTTTGTTCTTACAATTTTTCTTGCTTTCATGTATAATTTTTTTTTTTCTATTAAAAAAAAGTTATTGTAGAAGCTACCAAATAAAAATTACACTAAACACTAGAACCAAATCAAAATTACTGAAAAAGCTACAAAAAAAATACTTGAGGGACTATTTTAAACCTACCCAAACATAAGGTACCTTTATTACAAAACCATCTTTTAAACAAGCACAAAGTGCAAACAGCTAAAGTTGGGGGTGCAGAGTCACAAATATGTGAAATATGAGGGTGAAAAGAGCATTTATATGACTAGAGACACTCTCAAGAACCCCCAAAACCCCAAAGCCAAGAACTTTGAGAATCTGTAGTGAGAAGCAGAGAAGAAAGCGGTACAAGATGAACAAAAAGGAAGTGTTTAAGCTAGCTAAAGGGTTTCGAGGAAGGGCTAAAAACTGCATAAGAATAGCAAGAGAAAGAGTTGAGAAGGCGCTTCAGTACTCATATAGAGACCGCCGCAACAAGAAGAGGGATATGCGTTCTCTCTGGATTCAACGCATCAATGCCGGAACTCGCCAACATGGGGTATGCATAACCCCCTTTTCTCATTTTTTGCAGTTTTTGAGTTGTGGGGTTTTCCCCTTTTTGATATTTTTTTGAGTTTTGTTTGGCGTCTTTTGTGAATGTAATTACGCATTTCCTTACTTTATGATGTGTGCTTAGTCAGGGTTGTTGCAGCATGTTGAACCTTTATCATATTAGATGAGTAGTCTTGGAAAATGTAGCTGGCCCAATTAAATATTGCGAGAAGTTTGAGAAAGAGCTCCTAAAGGTTGGGGAATCCCAGTATTGCTCAAGTGTTTATCTTGATAAAGAAGAAGGTTATATTAAGTAGGCATCAAGTGGGTAGGACTCCTCTTAAAGGATTTCAACAAGTGTCTACATATATAAGGAGCAAACGAGGCGACATGTTGTTGCAGTATATCTCTGTCATATCATCTGATTGATTGATCAATCATTCAATACCAAAGTGGGCAGTGAAGTTGTATAGCCTATTTCACTCCAATACCAAATCACTAGAGGTTTTGTAAATCTCACACTTATCCTATGTTGATTCACAAGTATTTAACCAACTACAAAGACTCCTGGACAAAAATGGACCTAATGTAGTGTAACAGCAGTATCTAAGCTTACTATCAACTATTTGCTTTGTCTATGTGGATACTTTGCTTCTATTGTGTGTTATGTTATTAGTTAAGCTCACGTTGATTTCTCAGAGATTTTGGGTTGAGACAACCTTTCTCCCTGTGAGTTTACCTCATTTCATTTGGCACCTTCAATTGTCATAATAATGCTCCTAACAAACAATTGCATTTGAGGTTTACAAGGAAATAGAAAAAACATCTTAGATGACATTCTCTCTATATTCTTCTACATCCTCTGTTGAAATAATTTATGATCTTGTCCAATATTGTATGCTTGTACGTCTACCTTAGCAAAAACATTTCTTTGACACTCATCTTGTAGATATGTTGGGTGCCAGATGCCTGACGTTCACTCTCATACAACATTGTTGGCTTCACAATTATTCTATAGACTTGTCTTTTTTACTTTGTTAGGTATCTTCGTATCTTTCCTGCAATGTTTCTTTAGCCTTCCTCTTGTTATTCTAGTTTTTCTCCTCTATTATCCTTTGGCTCTTTTAGGGTTATCTTTTGAGCCACTAGCCTTAGTTCTTGAACCTTCGTGGAGAATCATACCTTTGTCTATTGGATCTTAAATAGCTCAACAGTAATGCTGCTGGATTCTAGAAATTTTGTGGTGCTTACTAGAATTTTCAGCATTGGGATAGGATACCAGCATGGCTGTAAAGTTCCATAATTAAATTAGGGAGCCTGGTATGGCAGTCAAAGAGCAAAATTGCAGGACCCTCAGTTTCGGCAGTGATAACAAAATATGCGTAAGAGTTAAGCTGAATATTCAGTTTCCATTGTTGATACATCTAATCTCCAATAGACTAAGGATTCTTCATAGTGAATAGCTTAACAAAGTGCTATTAACTACAAATTTCTAGTTATCTTGGACTGCAAAATCAGATAATAATAGATAGAAGCAATGGTTAAGGGAAACATACTTGGTTTACTTTATCCAAAAAAAGGGGAACATACTTGGTTTGTGAAAGCTCGTTACTCTAGAAGATATTATGAAGGGAGATGCCTCAGGATTCATCCTTATTAACTTTTATCATTTTTATGTGAAAGATGGAATGTTTAAAATTGGTGCCTTTTCCCTTTAGTGTGAAATGATAATCCAAAAAGCACAATTTTAACAATGTGAGATATTTCTTCTCGGAAGAAAGACATTACTATTAAATGACTGAATATGAACCAGGAAATGCATTTGGAATTCAGGAGTCTTTTACCAAGTAATTTGGGGTGGGGTGTGGGGGGGGCATTTTGGTTGGAAAACGAAGTTTCAGTTCTCAATGCTAAAATGGCTGCACAAGCACAAATTGAAGTGTGTCATGGTAGACAAATAGTTTCTGCTATTTTTCAGAGGCAACATAATATTTTGAATGGTTTGGTTATGATCCTGGTAAACTTTCCACTATTTGCTTTTAGAGACTTGGACGTGGAGGATTTGGAAAAGCATATATTTTCTAAGTTCTACTTTGGGTCTAGGTAATCTTGAAAATAGGAACTTGTAAAATCTTGCAAAATCAAACTCTGTAAGCTACAAATTACTTTCAAGGCCACCATCCTAGTACTAATTTTTATAGAACACTAGGATTTTTTATTTTTTTTTGAGAATGAGAACACTAGGATTTTGAAGTGCCTTAGTATCCTCCTCCTACACTTTAGCTTCCTCTTTTCAAATAAAGGTGGCGTCAGGACAACTTGTGATTGTTCCACTGTGTACCTATTACGTCCCACCAAGGCGGCTTAGACAAATGGGACGGAATCTTCTGCTCTTTATCTTTCTCAGTATTGTGGAAGTCAATATTTGTTAGACACTTTGACTATCCAAATGACAGTGGGGGCAATGCCCTATAAAGCTCATAGGCTATAGCTGGAAGATATTGCAGTAGTTCCTTGATATGATGATGAAAAGAAGAGAACAGAATATTGTAAGTGCCTCAAAGGTATCCATAGGTAACATGAATGATTCCAGAACTGACCTCTAAACTGGCACAAATATTCTTTGGTCGTTTTTGCATGTGTCATACTTGCTGCCATACATGCTATCAGATATTAATTATGAAATTCAGTACTTATCAGGATCATGTTGTGGGCTCCATTTGGTTAATCTGTGTGTTATTGTTAACGAATAGCCACAATGCTTAGATTTTTATGGTAGTACAGCATCGCAAATAGAAGGATTTGTTAATCCCCTTGATTAGATTATTTGACCATATGATTTGTATCTTCTTTTCTTCATTCTTCCGTTGCCTGTTGTACTCCTTTTTGTTCCCTCAACTTATCAGTGTCAAACCCAGAAGTATACGAAACTCTCTCTTTCTGCTTCCCTCCCTTTCGTGTGAGTTTAATCAGAAAGGAAACAGAAAACTAATTAGGATATTATTCAACAGGGTACTTTAGCTGAAATAAGCTACTTTAGTATGCTTGTCAGTTGTCACCAAGTTTTGACATGAATTTGGCCATTGGCGTCGCTCTACCTGTTAACTAATCATATCTGATGTTCCTAAATGATATTTTTAGCACATCTTACTACAAGTTAACAAAAAACACCTCTATCTCATATATTAAACAACTTTCCGATTTTCCTCCAATTCCAGGTGAATTATGGCAATTTCATGCACGGGCTGATGAAGGAGAACGTACAGCTGAACAGGAAAGTCTTGTCAGAACTGTCGATGCACGAACCATACAGCTTCAAGGCCCTTGTGGATGTCTCTCGCAGCGCTTTCCCTGGGAATAAGAAGTCCATAGTACCTCCAAAGAAGGAAGGGCTTGCTATTGTTCTTTGAATTAATTTCCTATGTTGTGCTTTGTGTACTTTTTTTCTTCTATTTTGGGCATAATTTTGTGCTAGCATTTCTGTTAGCAAATTTCTACCAATGGTATTGAAGTCTTCTGTTTACTGCAACTCTGCAAGTGCTTAAATGGAAATTTAATATGCTTTAATTTTATGTTAGTTACTAGTTACTACTCTCTCTGTCCACTTTTATTTTGTTCACTATACTAAATTTTTTTTTTTTACTTTTATTTGTCTAGTTTGAAAAATCAAAAGATAATTTACTATTTTATATTTATTTTAGCCGTATTTATTAAATACTGTAATTATTTTCAATTCATGTTGTAAACCTACTTTACTATTTAAATGAATGCACGTACTAAATTATGTCATTTTTTTCATAATTAAGAGAAGAATCAAAATAAATTTTATATAAAGAACACGTGTTTTGTAATTAGTGTTTTAATACATGCTTCGCGAGTAAGCATTTTCAAATAATATGAACTCAATGGAACTTTGATGATTGGTATAAGTTTTAGGAATACTTTATTTGGACACTGTTATTTAATCTATTTCACCTTTTGAATATTTTTATTTGGCTATCCACTTCAAAATAACTTCAAGCAAAAATGGCTGAAGCTTATGATGAAAAACAATTAAATTCAACTATATACCGTTGAAGTTTAAGCAAAAACGATTGAACTTTAATCATATGTATATGAAATTTGAGATATTTTGTCCGAATTTAAAGCTTAATCTCAAACGAATGATTTCGACGTTAATAGACGCAACAGTCGACAAGTATGACTTAAATGGTGATCCCGAAATTGAGTATCCATGCCTTTAGGCCTGATGAGTGAAGCCCATACGGCCCAGAATAAATTAAGCCCATACGAATTGATCCAATAAAAACCCTAGAATCCCTAAATTTAGGTTTAGAAATAGCGCCTCTCTCTTCATTCCAATTCCTTCCTCTGTTGCCCTAGCCTCCGCCACTCCCCACCCCCTTACCCCTAGAAACTTCCGGCGACAATGGTAAGCTTCTCTGCTACTGGTGTGATTAGTGTTGTATGTATTTTGAGCATTAAATGCTGATATGTTTGATTTTGTTTTCAGGCACCTAAGAAGGAAAAGGCTCCTCCACCGTCTTCCAAGCCCGCCAAGTCCGGTGGTGGCAAGCAGAAGAAGAAGGTCATACTTATTTCACTTTTTTTGAACTATTTATGTATTTGTTTTGTTGGTAACTAGGGAAAGTTTGAGTTTTTAATGCTGGGTTTTGAATGTGGAATTGCAGAAGTGGAGCAAGGGAAAGCAAAAGGAGAAGGTGAACAACATGGTTTTGTTCGATAAGGGTACTTACGACAAGCTTATCACTGAAGCACCCAAGTATAAGCTTATCACCCCTTCAGTCCTCTCTGACCGTTTGAGGGTATGTATATTCTTCTAGTATGGATCTAGTTGTTATGTATTGAATATGAAGTGTGTTTTGTGCAATGTGAATATGCTGCTTATAAGAATGAATTTTTATCAATTGTGGGTCATTTAGGTTAGTTATTGTAATATAGTGCTCAGGGTTCTGTGTGGTAGTTCAGGAAGTTGTCGTACTCTGTTTATACTTGAATAATTGTGTTTTACATGAACTAACTCAACTGAAAAGCACAGCTAGTGAACTGTGGTGTTGTAGATTTTCAAAATACTTGGCAGCAATAGTGTATTAGTCTAGTGATTTAGTTCTGGTTGAATTGTAGGAGAAACAAGTTTGTTTTTGGTTTTCTTTTGAAATGGACTATGTGTACTAAATTTTGAGTGTAGGATAACTGGTTTTGATAGTATGTTGTTGGAGAATTTGTTAGGTTTTGTCCTATACATGAGAAACAAGCTCTCATGTGGTGAAATTGATTCACTCAAGCTGATTAATCATTTTCAAAATCTTATATATTTGTTTATGAAATCATTTTCTTCAAAGGGATTAGAATTGGATCAAGATGTAGATTAAAATTGTGGAGCCAAACAAATAGAATTCAGAGATATTGTTTAGGTGGTGGACTTACTGTTCTGATAACCAAATGTTTGATTTTGTTATAATGTAGAAAATTAAATTAGATGTTCTGGTTTGAAAGGTGAACACATTAGTAGTGCTCTTATAACAACATACCCCCATTGTAGTCGCACATTTCTGAAACGTAAAGCCTGTTTGGATTGGTTTAAAAGTTGGTCAAACGTAATTCAAGTCATTTTTAGCTTTTGGAAGTGTTTAAAAAGGTTATAAAACTAACTTAAAATAAGTTAAAAAATACTTTAAAAAAAGTTAAAAAACCATAAGTAGGTCTCCCGTAACTTCTTATTTTATTTACTTAGAAGTCATTTAAGTTACTTTTTATTTTTTTGACTTGTTAGTTGCTTTTTTAAAGTCAATCCAAATAGGTTCATAGTTTTTCCTCGACCAAATTGACAACTCTAAGCCAAACATGCCTTTTGTTTTCTTTTGAAAAATAGAAAATCAATTATTATTGGTAGTTATTTTCAAGTTCTAAAAGAACTTGTATTTTGTTAAAACTAGTGCACTACATGCAATGCTGACTGCTAAAATGGCAACAACCTTCTATAAATGCATGGTACAAGTTTTTCATGAATTTATGTTTGATATTTTCTTCTCTAATTACTGACTGGAAAAGCTATATGTTACACTAATTATTTGAAATGTAAATCCAAATGCTCCAGTTGGTTCTCAAAATATACTCACGTGGGAACCAGTAAACCAAAATTTCAGCTTGTGCTGTAATGGAGTTGTGTTATTGCTTATTGTTGAGTGGTTTATTTTTTATATGCTGATATTCTTATGCTAATATTTTGCAGATTAGTGGATCCCTTGCCAGGAAGGCAATCAGGGAATTGATGGCTAAAGGTCTGATCAGGATGGTGTCTGCTCATGCTAGCCAGCAGATTCACACCCGGGCTACCAACACCTAAGGCTTTAATATTTAGACTTTGTTGTTTAATTAGCCTTCATTTTGTTTGAAACACTATGTCAAGACAATTTTGTGCTATGAGTTGAAGATTTGTTACTCATTGAATTCTTGGGCTTCTGAATTTATGCATCCTTTTGCTGAAATCATTCTCATCCTCCAGAGGCCTCTTTGGCTCTTTTATGAAATGCGCATTGTGTTATTTCTATATCCTTCAATATTTGTTTCATATTTCCTAGTAATACTTATTTGCAATGCCGGTGTAGTGGTGGATAGGTTCAACTTGATACGAGATAAGATTTTAACACTCGATTCATTCCACTTTTTGAAACTATAGTTTTAGTATATTAATAATATTTTTTTACAACTTTCATAATCTGTATTAAAGTAGTTTGTTTTGAACCTGCAGACAGATAGTAATAAGCTAAAGTTTCTCCATAGAATTGTACGCACGTGTTTCAACCATGCGACTAAAGTGATGTTTGCTCTCTCTCTCTCTCCATTGTTATGAGTTGTATGCAAATAACTCAAGTTGATATGACAATCTTTTTTTTAATTTCTACACCGAGCAATTAATGGAGAAATTCTGATTAGTAACACAGTAGATATAAACTTCTCAACCAACACTAATTTCTCACTTGACATTTTAACTTTTCTTTATTACAAGATCCACAGTGAAGGAATATCTAGAAGTAAATACAACAGGATACGAATATAAGACCTGCTGCTTTGCAAGACATAAGAATCAATAATCGCAGTGGATACCTTTCTTATAACCGAGATATTGACACAAAATGCATTGACCTTCGAAAATTAGAATCCATCAACCAGAAGCGCTACACCTCATCTTCCTAAACTAACAAAACATAGTGCTAAACGTTATAACTCAAATTTCTACACTTACCAGAACAACATATTAAAGGAATCACAAGGTAATTACACAAGGACAAGAAAGAACGTCCACAAACAAGCTCAGAAAGACTATTTAGAGAATATACGCCCAGCAACCACTTTGTAGCTCTCAAACAAGTAGCCTATTCTGATCTATCTACACTGAGATAAACATACAGAACACCACAATTACCCTGATTTTGGCCAGCTACCACAGTTCTACTTTGACAAAAGCATTGCTGTTTCAACAAACAGCAACAACATACTATGGTCAACAAAGTCCTTGATATTGCATAAATCAAGAGGCATTCTCTGTAGAAGCAACCTTGTCTTTTCCAGACTCGAGATTAATGTTGACGTGTGATTTATCACCAGATTCATCCTGTTTCTGCTGATTATCAGTTTCCTTCGCTGTCAGGAAACGACCCCCACATCCTCTAGCTCTTTTCAATGCATGCAAATGGCGTGATTCATGCAAATAAGGCTGCAAGATTAATTTGCACTGTGAGCCTCCCAAGGTATTGTTGCTGGAAAAACATAGCCTCAGAAACAGATATTAGAACTTCTAATCATGGTGTAAGGCATCTTATTACCAACTGTATGCTATTGGATCTTGCAGCTGTTTCCAGCACAGTTGATAACCATCTTTGAGCTATTTATTAGGGAGTAAAAGACATTATTGATCAGAACCCATAACTTACCACATACACATATTAATCATAGAGAAAATGGATTTTTTTGCCTGGAGAAAGATCCTTAATTACGAACAGGGAACAGAATCACTTTGTTCCCCAGCAATAATATACATTTATAGATGTTCTAGAATTAAGAGCTTTTATTGCATCAGAACCTTTGCACAATGTAATGTGAAACTAACATGGCATACTAGTAGCTATTTAGATTTTTACGTGTAACAACTGAAAATAGAGGAGATTAAAGTTACAGTCCAGAAAAAATATACATTTGAGAACTTGCTCTGCGGTCGCTTTCATGGTCTGCTAACCATACTCCACTTGCAGTATATATATTATTAGTAAAGGAAATTTTATGGTTTTTTCGTTTGGTTGGGACTCATAAGGAAACCCAATCATGGTATAAAAATTCTGCGTAACAAATACGATGTTCAGTTTGTAACATAGAACTCTACATTACTAAAGTACCGTTATATTTCCAGAATTAAAGTGTGCACTATTAATATCGGCCTAACTTATGCAGAAATCTATGTATTACTTTATGTGGGATAGAATGCAAATATTGGTCTACCAAGAAGTAAATAGAAAAAAATGCTCTCATAGTAGATATCCCTGAATAAGAATCCCTATATTATTATTTGATGTGTAACAACCCTCACATAATTATTCACCGCATAATAATCCCTATATATTATTAATGGCATAATAATCCCTATATATTATTAATGGCATAATAATTCATTTATATAATTCTAACATAACTAATAAGTGAACCAAGTGACCCCTGTATGTTTTTAAAATAGCACTAGAAATGAGCAGACACTTAAAATATGTGCATAACAAACATGAATCATCTGGAAGGCTGTTAAACACTTAAAAGTAGGAAGTGATAAATCAGCAGATGAACCACAAACAAGCTGTCAGGTTGCCTGTACTTGCCTGTAAATTGTAATACTGGATACTGAAGCAACATAGCATAACAAACAACAAGACAAAAACATTTTTTGACAAAATACCTTCCTAGCTTTCAGAAGTTTCTTTTCTGACTCAGCTTTCGCGCGAGATTGTCGACGCCTCAAGATGCCATGATACTGTTTTGCATTAACAAAAACAGGTTCGTCTATCGCATCTGATGGCAAAGGAACACCCGCTTGTTGAATTCCCATTAGCTGAACGTGAACCTGACAGAAAATGACACAACTAAGCTCTCAAATTCATAGGGATATTTCATGGATAAAGTCCAAATGAGAAGTGTTATGAAAATCTAATACCATTGGTTGTGCTGGATAAGGTTGTGGAGGATAAGGCTGTGCATCGTACGGTGCAAAGATGCTCCTATAGTATGGGTCTGGATATGGATAAGCTGTTTGAGCCTGTATCTAATGAAAAATCGACGCAGATTTATTATCAGAAAAATAGACCCAATATAACCAATCACCAGAGTGTAACTATAAAATTAGTAGACACAGAAACAGGCTTCAAATATTCCCCAACTGATACCTTAAAGATCTGCAATCTCTATTAGAAGCCTCTAGTTTAAGACTGTCCAATAAAAATGAGTGTCCTACTAAGAATACTTAAGATTGCAGGTTATTATGTGTGCCAAATGAAGAGAGGGAGGGAGATAAAACATCCAGCTCCAGGTTAATCCAGGAAAATCTTTATGCAGCGGTCCAAATAGGGAACAATGGATTTTCAACAACTGTTGGAAACAATTGTAGCACTAAATTTCATTCACAAAGCTGAAAAGATGGCAAAATTTAAAAGGTTTGCATTTAAACAAGTATTTACTATATAACTAACTCTATGCTTCAAGCTGCCGCATAAAGAGTCTACTTGATTCAGATCATCTTATCCATGGTGTTCAAAGAATTCTGCTAGTGTATCCCTCCTATAGGACAAAGACTTACCTTAAATGAAACTCTAGGCCAGTAGACCTACAAGAAAAATTTTGCCAAATTGTGGCAAGTGCAGTTGTAGGGAGTGACAAACAGATCGAGCAATCTGAAAACGAAGCAATGCCTAGAGAATTAGTTACAAAATAACACAAGCTTGTAAAACAGGATGTTGCTTAAAACAGAAATGAGAGATTATAATTAAAGTGTTTGTGTCTAACCCAACTATACCTGATTTACAAGACCAATGAAATACCAGAAAACAAGCCCAAAATGGAAAATCAAATTCCGTCCCAAGGTCTTCAGTTATGATTGACAAACCCAACCATGATTGATCATAAATATCGAGAAGTCATGAAATATGTATTCTTAATGTTACAACACCACCATTCAAAAAATTTATGCTATTTACATAAGCACACACTACACAGGGTACCTGTGTTTCTTCTCACAACTCGATGTTCTTATTAGTGGTTCTAACTTCTAACTCCTATCTAGAGAAAGTCGTCAAATAATCAAAAGCAATATCATATATAAGCACAAAAAGGTCATTCCCTATCTTCAAGAAATATACAAATTTCTAATTCCTCGTCAGAGACTATCAACCCTTATTATATCAGGCAAGTATACAACATGACAATCTATAAGTAGAAATATTTTCCATCCTACTACTGAATACATTTGGAATACTTAAGCCACTTGATGCATTTATATCCGTTTCTTAGGTTCATAATCACCTATTGCTTTCTCAAATAGTCTGAATGACACCAATGTATTCTGTAATGCTATCTAATAAGCAACTTTCTTCAATTTATAGGTTCGTGTGAAACATCCGACTATTCATTCATATATCTAAAATAATATCTTTTGCCCCACATATGAATTTATCTCTAGATACAAGAATCCATAAGCACAGTCATAGCTCCATTATGCCCCACATTAAGATAATTATTATCAACTTGGCTTTCAGGATTTTGCACAGCAAACTATTTGGGCAAGAAATATACGCGGTTTCCTGTTGGCTGTTACAAGTGTCAAAGTGGTGTTTCTGCTAATGAAGATCAGAACGATATCACATTCTTATGATAACCAAAAATGAACATGTGCACTTCATCTCACAAAATAAAGAAGCCTATTAACAAGTGCAAAATGATAAAACTCACAGAACCATTGTCAGTATATCTACATGCCTATTACAATCAGTTAATTCTTGAGATATTTATAACCTATTTGACGTCTGACGAGGCCCCTAATTGATTCATGACAGCAGTTACAGGATAACATTTGATCGAAAGAACAAGAGGGGGGTTGCGTCTGTAAGCAAGAATAATTATCAAGTAGAAGAAGATATCAATTCAGGACTTAATAGTGATTTTTCAGAAATCTGGCGGTAGAAGTTAATTGGTGCTTCAAATATACCATAGAATTTCCATTTCCAAGTTGATTGGGCATAACATAGTGCATATTTGGTGTTACAGTGCCAGGGACAGACATTCCAGCTGCAGGGGATGAAGACTCGCTGTGAGCCTCTGATTGATTTTCTGACTGTTCATTCTCACTACCATCTGAAAATTTATTGCATTAACATAGGCATTAGAACCTTTTGTTCATGTAACCAAAAATACATATCCAACTTACTTTGAATTCCTACTGCTTTTGTCTGAGTTTACTGTGGTTCTTAACAAATTGAATGTGAAACAAAAGCATATGCAGACAATAATTTATTTTCTTCTATCATGATAAGTCCAACCCGTTTTGATAAGTCAAAACTACACAATGAAAGCATCAAAAGAATGTATTAAAAGATAATCAGTTCAACCAGTGTCATCAAACAAGTACTCCTGAATCTTGACTACCTATACATAACCAGGATTCTTCGCCTTACAACAAATGAATTATCTTGTATATATTTTTTTACATCTTTTGCTATTCTAGAATATTCTCCTATTTCTTTTACCAAATTAGCCCAAGGATGCAGAATAGAATTCTTCCAACTGCCTTTATCTTCTTAATAATCTCTCACAACACTTACTTAAAAAACAATCTTCCACAATAGTATGGGAAAATTCTCAAGCTGCACTTCTGATGTCATGAATGTGCATCATATCAGAAAACTGGAGGAATCACGGAAAAAAATGTGCCAGATTGTACTAGCAGGAGATGAAGGGTTTGTATCATACTATTTGTGTAGAAGAGCAAGGCTACAGACATCATTTAGTAATGAAAGACATGTGAAAATCGAGCTAACTTCACAATCAACACAACACAGTTAAGGACTCAAGAAACAAATATATACCGCCGACAAAATAGTATACTAAACCCCCACAAAATAACCTGAATGATAATGAAGCGAGGATGTCATGACGCTGCTTGCCACAGAATCTCCAAAGTAACAAACCTACGCAGTTAACAAAAGATGGATCAGCAAAATAACAGCACACTCTATACCACAAAATATACATCCAGGAGCATAAATAAATCATACTATAAAACTTAAATTCAACCTTCAGATATAATGATCAGACTTCTTCGATTGTCATGTCTCAACATTTCTACACATAAAACCATTTCCTTCAAATATCCATGCCACAAAGCCAAATTACTTGTGAAATTAAATCAGATACATTCAACTCCATATTTTTCATCTTTCAAAAAAGCCTTAAAGTTATATGATTTTTCACACATTCCAGTTCAGAACTCAATTAACTATGTAATAAAAAAAGTTTTAATTATTAGGGAAACAACAAATAACAGAAATTGCCAAGCTCAAATCCAATTTTCCATTCCTTTTGAGATTTTCTTCATTATTTTTTTTTGCAAAAACATGTAAATCTAAATGAAATTCAATTAATCATACAATGAGTTAACGAATTCAGCGTATTACATCTCAACTTTTTCAGCATCTAAACTCAATTTCATAAAAAAAAGAAAAGAAAAAAAGAATCAAATCCAAATAAAAGGCGTACATCGACTTCACCGCAAACAGCAACTGAATAATGAAACAGCTCAAATAAGAAATTTTACACATGCAAAATACACAAATTACGAAGCTCAATTTCTCAATTTTCGATTCCAAATTCCACTTTATGAGTAGGTTTTTGAATAGATGAAGACGATAAATTACCTTTCGGGAAGAGCTTCGTGTATAGAAAACCAATAAGCAGCTTCGATTTCTGGTGTTTTCTGTTGAATTTCCTTCTCTAGAGAGAGAGCTTTATTCTGTGTTTGTAACTGTTGTTTATCAGTTTCAGTAACTTTGTACTGTGAGTTTTTATCACATTGTTTTTTTCACTATTCTTTTTGCCTTCTTTTATTTTCTTTGTATATGAGACGTAACTAAATTTAGATTTATAGAAAATTTGATATTTTATATTTATATTAAAGTCAATATGATATGATTAAATTTGAATTTGTATCTTTATTTGGTGAGATAGATCTCAAATATTCTATCACAATTTATATTGTTTGTTTGCCTACCCTTTGCTTTTTCTTCCCTCTCTTTAAAAAAGCTATACATTCAATAATTTTGATTAATTTAAATTCATAATATAAAGTTTATTCAAGAACTTTAATAAAGAAGGATTAATTCGAATTCGTATGAGGTAAGATCCCTTTTAAAACAATGAAAAGATGTATTCTATCCCATTATAAATTGATAATAAAATTATAGTCTCGTCAATACTTTTTTCGTAAATTAAATGAATTATACTCTAATTACATAATTTATATATCTCAATCGGCCTTAAATAAAATAAAGTTGTATTGATTTTATTAAGTTTAAAATAATTATTCTACAGAAAAATACATGTCTCATAACTTGGTAGATACTCAAAATTAGTCTCACTAAATTGCGTAATTTTAGGGCAACAGAAAAAAGAGATGGAGAAAATTCAGACAGCATAATATAATGCATAAACTATAAAAGGAGTAACACATGTTATCTTAACATCTTTAGGATTTTATTAAACAGTCAATTATAATGATAAAAATATTTTCTCAGTCTTAATTTGTTTTTGTTTTTTTTTTTAAAAATAAAATATTTTCTTAAATATTTTTTTTATAAAAGGAAACAGAATATATGTGGCTTGGAGCGAAAAGACAGAAGTGGTCCAAATCTTTGGCAGGGAAAAAACAGTTGCATTTTTAGCCAAAAGTTTATGTGGGCCCCTAGATTGGTATTGTAAGCTAAATAAATATAAATTGTTTTTGAAAAATAAAAAAAAAAGAGTAGAATAATGAATTTACTCCATTCAATATTTGATCACGTGGAAGTGGATTTGACCCAATCTTCCTACTTCCCTATTAGACAAGTGTCTTTAATTAAACTAAACGTGTTAGAGGTATAATTCACTAAAATTTTAGTTTCGTTTTCGAACTATCGACAACCTTAATTTTTTTTTATTTGACTAATTAGACTTAGATAAATCTTCAATCTGCCATATGACATAATAAGTGAGTTCAAACTCTTATAGGAGCATGAAACTCTTAATAAAAAATAAGAGAAGTGTTAAAAACATCCTTAAACTTAGTGAGAGTTTAGAGGTATATTTCACTAATGTTGCAAGATCGAAGGTGTATTTAAGTTAATCAAGTAAATGAGTATTTTTTAAGGCTGTAAATAGTTTAGAAATGAAACTAATGAGTGTTTTCAGTACTTCCCAGTTCTCTCTATTAAAAATAGATGAACATCTTTACTTGTTCAATTATTTAAACCCTATTATGTCTTTATAGTCATTTTTGAATGCATTGCATTTACGAAAAATTAATCAAAAATATCTTTAAACGTGCAATTGAACAAAATATCCTCAATTAATACTTTAGTTAAAAATGTCCCTATTATTATTTTTGGATAAAAATGCACTTTTTCTACTACTTTGATTCAACAATGCCTTAATTATTACTTCTAAAGGAATGTGTTGAAGTTAATGCTAGAAATAGGTTGTGCTTTATATACTTGGCACCAGCTATAGCTACCTTACTCTTGTTTTTTTTATCACAAACTCCAAAACCAACACTGACAAACAATAGTGGACGGAGGGAGTAATTAAAATAAAATAAACAGGATTTCTGCAATAAAGAGAACTTCATGGATACACATCTTCAACTGTAGAATACATTAGACAGCAAGACACATTCTACAAACTGACTAGGCTTTCTCACTTGTGTATTTTAATCATGGACAAGGCAAAGAGAGGTTGCTCCTTGTTCAAGAAAATACATTGATCAGAAGACTTTTAACTGATTGCTAGATAAATAAAACCTACTCCTTGGACTAAAACAGTACTACTACTACTACTACAACTACAAGTGTCCTTGCTACAATGGACATCATTGTTCTTTCCATATCCTACCAGTAACTCTAAGCTTCAATTCTTTCCGGTCACCACCAGAAAAGAAGAGCGCCATATTACGTTGAATGATGAGGCCATCAAAACTGTCTCGAACTTTACGGTGACTGTCCCTGATGCTTCTAGGTACCCCTTGCCAAATCAGTTTCCTTCCGTTGCCTCCTACTTCAAGACTGTAGCTAAAGTTCTTTGCCGATTCATCATCACCCATGAACCGTAAAAATGCAATATAAACCGGTGCCATTCCAAGTTGAAATGCTTCAAAGTGTAAACAGAAGTACTGACCAAAGCAACTGAAAACCTGGAGGAAAATTTTACAAGAGAAAAAATTATGACGTATTCAGATATAAACACAAAAGGTACAGGACCAAAAGTTAAGCAATAATATCTGCTAAAATCATCTAAAGCCACCGTGTTAGATTCCACACAGTGACGAGGGAAGTGCAAAAAATAGGTTGCATCATAACATATAACCAGTTAAGTATAGAACAATCCGACAAGCTCTCTGAACCTCATTCTCTTCGTCATAAATAATCCATTTACCCCAAAATGACCTGGACCAATAGGGAAATTCATTGGGCCTTTAGCTGGGTAGCCAAGTGCGGAGCGGATGATTGCTGAAAGCATCTAAGTAGTAAGTTCATCCTAAGATGAGTGTTCTCCCATTCTGACTTCCAATTACTAGTACACTTATTGTACTTACTCACCCCAGAAAGAGACCCCAAAAAGGCATGCAGCGCAAAGATGGAGGTTGCTCAAAGTTTTTCCTGGCTAAGGTTCTCCCCAAAAGAGAAAAATTCACAAAAAGGTTCCCTAATCAGGTCAAATTGCCATGTCCCTTGCTGTAAATATGATGCCAAGTATTTCATCCTCCAGATTCTAAAGGCTCCCCAAAACAACAGCCATTTTGAAATGGGCAGCCAAATTACAAATCCATTTCTGCAGCCAAATGCCTTACCACTGAGATAAGAGTATTCAGTGATTCGGACAAAATATTTAAGGGTTTCCAGCTTATACAATCATGCAAATCGTTAACTAAAATTATAACCATAAAAAAAAAAAAAACCCACCAAGCTGCATCACACATCTCCCACATTCTATTTTCTCCAAAATTATGGGCAAGTAATACGCTAAAAGTATAAAAATACCCTAACCATATAATGTGACCCATAAAAACCAAACAATACTGACAAATTTTCACCAGATATGACAAACAAGAAAACTATTGGTTGGGAAAATTATGGCTTCAAGAATAAGACCACAAAAACTTATTGCACCTAAAACCTTCAAAGCGCTATCAATACATCAAACTTAGTAGAGACTTCCAAATAGAGCTGAAAGTTTCCTCGTCTTCCAATTTAAAACACTATATAATAAAGGCAAGAGGAGATTGGATTTCTTATTGTTCATTTTATGAACAAACTGAACTTATTCTGTGAAAAGTAATATTTTCCCCCCGATCATTAGAAACAAAAAGTAGGGACGTGAAATAGAACTCTCCAACATCTCAACTGAAATTTTTTTTTTTTAAAAAAAAGAAAAAGACTTAAAGAGTCGGTCTCAAACTCACAGCCTAAAGTTTATGTGCCTATGCTTTATAGCAAAGAAATCACAATATTACCATTCTCCAATGCACAAATCTAGCACATATCATAAATTTTTGTCATAGCTGCCTAATTTCTATTAGACTTGGACCACAAACTAATCTGCACTGAATGGAAGAAGAGCAATCATACTTACTGTGAGCATCCATGTAGCATTTTCCACTTCATGGGGATTTGACTTCACATAGCGATGGTTGAAAGTACTGCCCATGTGCATATCAACTTTGTGATCGTCTTTTAAATGGGCAACTATATATGGTATGTCGCCAATGACAGTGCACTCTGACCCCGCATAGGGACAATTATAGGGTCTGAATGAGCATTGGGACTCATGCTTTAGCTTGCTGTAGTAAGGAATGATGCCTATGCATCCAAAGCTCTGATATTTACATGGGAGTTCAAGAGATGCAGCAACCTTCTCCAATGCAAGACATCGGATATTACCAAGTTCATGCCGACATGTTGGACAGCGATTATGAACCCTAGGTTTGCAACCAGAACACAGTGTGTGACCGTTGGAACACTGCAATAAGGGCAAAGAGATAGAGAAGACTTAATTACTGCATATGCATGAACAAGAGACAATGATAACAATCCTTTATAATAAATAGAATAGCTATGCTAAAGAATTAAGGATATCACTCCACTAATTGTTAGTAAGTGTAAATCAGTTCTCCCTCTGTTCCAGTTTGAATGGTACTATTGGGAATCAAACAATTTTTCTTTGACAATGACTATTTCAAATACGTTCTAAATATATTTGACAATATAGAACTGATTTTTTATTACTTTTATACAGTTCCAGAATATGTAAAATTTATTCAAAAATTAATAAATTAACAACAACGGCCCAGTCCCAAACAAGTTAGGTCAGGTTGTAGGTTTATCCAAATTAAATTTATTCCAGACAAACATTAGACCAAATAAAATTAAAATATATCAATGTCCAAAAACCAAACCACCCTTGTAATTTACAACCCACCATTCTTTTGAAGATGGAGGAGTATTTGTTTCATTAACGTCTTTAAATGATAAAAGAGACAAATAGGAACATGTAAATTAATTTCATCCTACACTATTCTAAAAGAAAAAACTGACGAAACTACCCTTTTTCCCTTTAACTTTTCTTTTCCATTTTTTTCCATTTGTTTATATAAAGATTGAAACATCTGTAACAGCAAGAGGATAAGAGAAGATTATCTTTTTGTATGTAACACTAAGCAAAGGCAAGTAAGGATGTCAGCATTTATCAGCAAGAATTCAGATATTCACACCTGATGGATGGGTGGATACATAGCATTTAAGCATACAGGGCATTCCAATAATTCACGAACACTACTGGAAACAGTCACATTAGGTTTTGCTGTATGTTGAGCAGGCTCATTCATATGTTCACCAATGTCCGTGCAGTCTTCATTTTGTGGAGGATGAATGACCTCAGGTTGACATCGCAAGTCATCAAAATAAGGACTTACAGTTGTCATTGCTCTTATAATGCTGTTAATCCCTGCATTTGCCGAGTATTCCATCAAATATGGTTATATACCTCCATAGTTGGTGATAAAAAAAGCATGCAGAAGTTGATAATAGGATACATCTTTAAATTTTCAGTAACACCTCATATGATGCAAATTAACTCAGTTACTTGAGAGTATATTTGTTTTCAGCAGACAGGATCCAGAATAATGAACTTTCTCTTATATAATTGTGGTGTCCTGGCCAACTTACGGGCACCTCGACTAATTCTACTTGATACCTAGTATTTTTCTCCGCTGGGATTTGAACATGAGATCTTGTGGTTCTTAACCCTCTTCATTGACCACTAAGCCACACCCTTAGGTGCCCCAGAATACTGAACTTTAAAAGACCCAAAGCTATTTACACACAGCAAAACAACAACACATGCTCCATTACAGCTTCATTGATTTGACCATCAAGCTACACTCCAAGTTACCCAAAGCAACGGATATTAAAATTCTCTTTATTCAGCAACTTCCAATTACTAGGACATCTGCTTAGGTTCAAAATGATTTCATTTCTGAAAGCACAATTTAGACTTCTCAGCATTCTTATTTTCACATTGATCTTAACCATGCTCGGGAAATCCTTTTCAAGTCTTCTCCAGGTAGATTGACTCGACAGACAAAGCACCGACTTGGCGAACTAATTCAGAATATAGAAATACCGAAAACAAAGTAGATTGAGCAACAATCCAAGAGGACACATTCGATACAGTAACACAATCGTCTCTAAAGCACAAAAGATCACAATCAATTAAGCCAGACGTTCTAAAATATAACCACCACTAGGTGAAAATATAAAACAAAAACAAATTCAAAATAATAACTGAAAGACATAATTCTCTCACAAACCCACATATGCATTCTCTAATAAAACACACAAACTATCAAAATAATATCTTTTACTTCAACATAATAAAAAAGAAACGAACAGTGGATGACACTGCTACTCTCTTAACCATACGTCTTTGTTTCGAGACCTAGGTATGAAAAAAATTCCTAACCCATGCAAATCCGAATTAATCGAGCTCTAATGCAGCTATCACACCCCCAACGGAAACCAATACCTTAAATTCGCAAAAACTAAACGGAGCATTTTGGAAAGGGAAATGAAATATGCATACCTAGGTTTTAAGCTGACGCCGATCTAGAATCTTAAAACCCCATTAAAAATAGGTTAAACCCCTGAAGAAGCTAGAGGAGTTGCCATTAACCTGAATCTTTTTCAAAATTCAAATGAAGGGATTTCAATTTTCAAAATTTAAAGCCCAAGGAGAGGAGAGAGAAATCTCGAGAGAATACAAGAGAGAGAAGAAGAGAATTTGGGGAACTGGAAAATTTAGGGGCCCGCCTGCGTTTGCAAGTTGAATGTGAACTTAAGACAAACAGGGTTTAGTAAATAGGCAGTAGGCGCCAAATGGGGGATTTGGTTAAGAAGAAGAGAGATACACTGCCCATAGATTCTAGACTTATTTTTTGATAAATACTTAATTATTTGTGTTCAATATTTACCAATTACCCCAAATTTCAGTTACTGTTGCATTTATCTTTTCTAATTTTATCGAGTAACTTATAAAAATGATTATAATTATAGGGTTATTGAAGTTCAATAGTTATAAGAATATTATTTATCAAAAATGACTACAATTTATATCTATATCTAGTTGTATTTTTTTTTTAAAAATTATTTATACAATGATACATTTATAATTATAATGCACTAAATAAGATATTTTAGATATGTTAAACAACTAAAATCACTCCTAAAAATCTGCTAGTTTGAATATGTACTCTAAAGTGACCGTCTAACATTGTTTATTTTCAAAATTCAAAAAATTAAAATCGAAGACGAAAAAATTTGTACAAAAAAAATGAAAAACGAGAATACTTGAATGTTGAAAAACTATATCTCAATATTATTATTATACATATAAAGGACATGTAGATGAAAATAGTATACAGATACAAATACATATGAATACAATTATGTAACAATTAACTAATCTTCTGTTATATTGTATTTTATACTTGTACTTGAATACAAACACACGTGAATACAATAATATAACATGTAAATAACTTTATTTATATTGTATTTAAAATTTGTATTTGAATACACATACAAATGAATTTAAATTTAAAACTATCGATCGGCTTTAATTTATATGGTTTGATACTTATATTTGAATACAAATACAGAGAAATACAATTATATAACTATTAATTTGCTTTCATTTATAATGTATTTAGTACTTACATTTGAATATAAATACAAATAAATACATTTATGAATATATATATATATATATATATGAATACAAACATTTAAATTCATTTGTATCTGTATTTAAATACATCTATATATATAACTACATTTGAATACAAAATACAAATGAATACAAATTCAGAACAAGCATAGTATTTTGATTCAAAATACAAATGAATACAAATATGAAGCAAAATATGATGCTTTGTTTGGTCTGTCATTAGAGTATACCTCTTGTGAACCTCTTCTGGTCTGCCATTAGAGTAAAAAGTTTTGGAGTTACTTTTGGTTAATTCTAATTGAAACTGTAGAAATTGAATGACACAAACACACAAATATTTTTTATCTCAAATTAATTTTCGCCATTGTAATGAAAAAAATCTTCAATCGAAACCCTATGAAAATAGATGAAACATATAAATGTATACAAATATAATCTTCATAAAAACAAGAAAAATTGCAATTAGAATATACTTAATGAAGATGAATCACAAAAATTACTCCTACAATCAGGCAAAAGGATAGTGAATCGGAAGGATTTTTGGAAACCACACCGTAAAACATGCCTTACATAATTGATTAAGCGTGTACTAATTACTCCGCTATTTAATACAATATACATATAAAATTGGAAAGAAATGATTATTCATGTGTAATTGATTAACTTTGCTATTTAATATTTAATTATATCCATATAATATAAAATAAGTAAATTATAGCTATTTATCTTAAATATATATTGATGTTTGCTATATCTTGTAGTTTTTCCAGTGTCTACGAAACCACCCATTCTCGCCATTCACATAATATTTTGCTAAATTACAGATAAATGTTATTGACACAATATTATTTTAGTACTTATTTATCAAACACTAGAAAAAAAGGGTAAAAAACTTACTTTCCTTCCAACAAAAAGCAAAATAAACATAAATCACGTATAGCATGCATTAAGACGGAAAAAAAAAAACAAGAAGTACAACACATTCCTACTACTTTTTTTTTATAATGTGGTATTGCACCTCGATTAAGTCAACTATATATTTGTCACCTTCAAACACATTCATCAATTTTATAAGATACATGTCACCTTCCAAAAATACATGTCACCTTCCAAGCAAGGTTACTAGTATTATGTACTATTATTCACGTCTTTTAGTTGATGACTTTTTTTGGTGGTAATACAAAAACGATATGTCGTTTCTAGAAATAAAATTTACATGTTTGACAACTATGTGTAGTAATTAATACTCTTCACTGTACACCACAATAATTCAAGATATTTAAAAATATATAAATTATAGTTATATAAAAACAACTTAATCGAATCTCAAAATCCAAACAACGACCTGAAATAGTCGCAACTATTACTAATTAATTTGTCCTATTCACCATGTAAATTTAGAGTGGAGATTAGTAGTACATGTGAGCAGGGGCGGACCCACGTGGGTTCCAGGGGGTTCACCCGAACCCCCTCGGTAAAAAATTACACTGTATATATAAGGTAATTTTCTGTATTTATGTGGATATATATATTTTGAACCCTCTCAATGACAAGGAGAAAGAGATAGCCTAGCGGCAGGTTCCCTGAAAATTAAGCCTCATGTCGAGGGTTTGAATCCCTGCATTAGAGTTTTATTTTTTTATTTTTCGGTTTCAGTTCCGTTTTTCACATTTTTTTTAGTTTTTTATTTTATAAAACATGCTAAAAGTGTGGTTTTAAACCCAATAAAATTCAAGGGTCCGCCACTAAACCTAAATACTACTACTTTCTTAAAATTTTGTTTTGTTGGCTTATATATACACATTTATACTTTTATTTTTCGAACTCCCTGAATAAAAATCCTGAGTCCGCCACTGCATGTGAGATGATAATGAGAAATAGGCTTGATATATCCAAGTTGTAAAAGCAGGTCTTGTTGATGAATAAGAAGCAGAAGCACCAAATGAGTGGTACTTAATTTCTGGTAGCAAGAGAGTAAAAGAGGGGCATGCAGCTTGTTCTTCTTATTGTTGACGTTGGTTCCGCGCAACCAAGGCACGTAAACCTTGTTCTCTGTACCTTTATACGATACGACAGATTCTTAGAATAATATTCTTTACTCGCTTACTAAGAAACATAAGTTAAAAATCTAAATTTTTTTCTTAGCATAATATTTTCTTGTCGAAATTATTTTCCTTCCTACTAAAGTATATAATAGTTAAGTATGTACTAAAATGAACTTATATTAGCTTGTAAGAATAAATTAGTAGCGACAAAAATTGCAACTGACAGCCATTTGGTGCGATACCATTCGCCATTGAATGTATTATTTTAAGTGGCGACTTCATTTGAAAACTTTCTTAGGTGACGACTTTATTATATATTGTAATAGAAGAGAGAGAGTAATGCGATGAATTGAAGTCCAGACTTCTAGATGTAAGTAAGAATACAATTTAAATGAGCCGACTTTTCCAAGTAATGAAGAGTGACAAAGACAGAGATTTGTTATGGAATTAAGAGCTCGCTCCGCACTTGTTATATAGTTAGTATATCTTATGTTTCCAGTTCAAGTTCGTACTAATCCTATACAGATGATAACCGATGTTCTTAGGCTCACAGGTCTAATGTCACTACAAAAAACCTTTGTAATTGTTAGGGTTTTTCCCTGATTTTCTTACCATAATTTAAGATTTATTTTTCCTTAAAGAAAAACAAAACATTACCATAAATATTTTTACTTTTCTTGAAAGGAAAATATAATATTATTTTATAATTGGTTTATTCTCTCCTTTTAGGACTCCTTTTCTAGTAGGAAATGTTTTAGGACTCTATAAATATAGGTTTGTTTCTTCTAACACAATAACAATAACATCCACAATGTAATCATTTAAGAGTCTTGTTTATGGGGAGATTTATTCTCTCTAAAGTTCACTGTTTTTCTTTATATTAGTTTTGATATAATAATATTTTGATTTTTAGTATAAGTTTT